>ML793088.1:0-14678 GCA_009831015.1 Picea engelmannii
GGGCATTTTCTGAAGAGGGGTGCATCTTCTATTAGAGATCCATAGATTTGGGGGTCCACAATCTCAGCTACAGCCAAGATCTGGTGTATTTGCCTTATGCCATCCCTGATCTACAGTTGGGAGGCCATTCTCAGAGATTTGGAGGTCTGATCTAAAGGGCTGAACTATTATTGAGCAGCTACAGCCAGTTGGGGGTGCACTTTCAACCAAGAAGGTCATCTTGAGCTAAGGAGCAAAGCTATCTTGAAGATCCCGATTTGTAGAAGTGATTGGTAGGAGTTTGGAGCTGCATATCTTGCATTTGGGTGCCATCTACAGCCAAAGTATCAATCTGATCTATGTATTCCAGATCTGGACATTTCCTGTAAGAAGCACTTTATTATATAAATAAAGGTCAGCTCTGATTTTTGGCTATCTTCTTGTGATTTCCTTCATGGGTTTTCATTAAGGTATTGTTTTTATTCCATTTAGTTGTTTTATGCAACTATTGGCTGCAAAAAGGCATAAAAATCAGACCATAAACAACTCAGAAACACATTGCATGCAAACTGTTTGATGAAATCTCACAACCAGAAAAACCCAATATTTCCAAACCAAAACACTTGGGAATACTACATAGGGGCTGGCTATGCATGCCACAAATCAGCCTTAGATTGCTGATTTTTATAGCAGAAAATTTCCTTGGAAGACTAAGGGTGCCATACTTAAGCGATGTATGAAAGTGAGGTTATATTAACCTAGCAAAAATTGATTTTATTATATGGTAGGCTAATATAACAACAATAGGAATAAGAGGGTCGAAACCTCACATTACTCTATCCAAAATGAAACATGGTTCATTATAAAGGCAATCACAACATGTTAGAAGGGTTTCCTAATATAAAATCAACACATAAAGTATGAGTGCACAATAAAGCCTCAAATTGAATGAAATTACCTCCAATTCTCCATTAAGCTTGCAAAATGATGTACAATGTAATCCAAGGGGAGAGCTCCTCAATCCCCAAATTCTACACCATGCCCAAATTCGGGAGAGAGCAAACCCTTATATAGGTTTGAGCTCAACTCCTCTTACAATAAAAAAAAAATTGTTTTCCTAGATCCATTAGTTCTCCAAGGAATACAATAAAATATTACTCCTCAACAACCTCCTTATTAAAATTAGAAGTGAGCTGTTGGAATCTACTCTCCTTTCCTTGAAGAATCAACAAAATAATCATCCTCCACCAAGGAGAACAATATAGTAATGTTCGCATCTTGACTAACTCCATGGAATCATTCAACAATAATAAAATAATGGAGTTAGTTAGGAACAACCTCCTAAAATAGCCAAGATAGTAACAACCTCCACAATGTGATCAATTGACTTTGACCTCCAAAATGTCCACAAACCAAATTCAAGGAGATCGATCTACTGAATTGATGAAGAGAAGTGACCACTCTATGTATGATACACCAATTTGTGCATAATTTCACATGTCTTCACAACAAAAGGCTGCTATATGTTACGGCTTTCATAAACCTTTTTTTAAAGCTTGATGAAGAGATAGGGCAACTCCAGGTGAACAAAGGTGGCTCCACATGGTATAAACATCGATGTCATATGCATCTTCAATGTGGTCAGAACAAGCTAAAGCACAAGACATCAATTTGTGGCCAATGAATGCAAGGAATGATGGCTCAAAACGACGGCGCAATCCAACGTAATGAATCTTAGCATATGTGCACTTATGGACCCAACATGTATTGGACTCTTAAAGTCAAAGAGGGCTCCTCGTGATAGGTAAATACCATTGCTTCCATCCATAAAATGGATGACATCATTGTATTGTGAGTCGTGCAGCACACCTCTTAACTTATTTCATGAGCAATTACAATGTGAACGACGGCCAATGAAGACAAGGAAGTACGACAATTCCATCCCACATAACAACCATACTCACAAACCTTATTGTATATGCATACCACAAGCTATCGTATGAGGTAAGGATGGGGGTGGCAATTTGAAGGATGATTTTTGTAAACATGTGTGCCAACTATGACGTCATGCCCACCTTTAGGCCAACACATGAGTTCAAATAGTGGATAGGATAATGTATGAAATAATGAAGGGGGTAGCCCATCATTAAAATGATATGATCTTTAACTTTTCCTTAACATATATGACTCACCATGGTCAAAGTGCAAAAGGGGGTGGCCCCTTTAAAATGTTGATGTTTTTAGCAGCATCAAACAGGTACTTCCACGTCGATCTGTGTCAACACGTGGGAGTCGTCTTAAATGCTTCTCAGAATCTTAGAAGATTCACTTTATGTAAGTGAATGTACTTTTGTAATTAATGTGAGTTTAATTTAATTAAATGCCTAAGTATTTGGCATTAGTAATTAAATTAAGTCCTAGTCGTTAGATCTAAAGTGAACATGAGACTAGATCTCAGTCGTTGATCACTTTAGGGGATCTAGGGTTTTGGACTTAGAGTAAAACTCAAGGTTATAAAAGATAGCCTAGGTGAGAGGAGGAGACACAGTGATGGTACACAAAGAGTGAGTGAGCATTCATGTGTGCAGGGCCAGGGGCCGAGGAAAGGGGGCAACAAGGGAAGTAGCAAACAGCAAGATCAAAGAACTGATCTTGGGTAATAGGCTAGGTTATTAGCTGCATTTGTATTTCCTTAGAAGGGCCACTATCCCAAGACGGGAGGCCTGATTTTATTTAATAAAATCATCACAGATCTGGTTTTCCCGCGAGGGTTTTTCTAGGGGTATTGTGCAATGTGTTTGGCTTTATGATTTTTTTGCTTCCGCTATTTAAAGGTTAATACTCAATTGTGCTTTAATTCATAAATCAACAAGTAACTTTGTGCTAGGATTTATCGGAATTAATTGTCAGGTGTTGGGTAAGATAAAATAACATGGTATCAGAGCTTAAACTCTGAAGAAGCCAAATTTGGACAAGGACAAAACTATTAGCAGTGGAATTTTTTTTTCTGCAAGAAATTTTATTTTGCATGGATGCAAGGTAAATTTGAAGAAAAAAAAAAAGAAGTATCGTACAATCCTCGTATAGAGTTGTCGTACGGACACGTGGTCTGAGATCCACTAAAAGGTTGTTGAGATCGGGTTGTTTGATTGTTGTTGGAGTCAAAGAGTGGATCCATGGGTTGTGCGATAGTGGCAATTGTCAACTATGAGGAGAGTCAATTGAGAGATTGCAATAGCCGCTGAGTTTTGCAGCAGCCGGCGAGAGGTAAAGTGGGTCGAGTTAGCTGCAGAGTGGACGGATCGTGGGCTTGGCAGTAGGAGGTAAGTGGTCGCAGGTTAGTTTGTTAGTGTGGCAGATCCACGTAGAGAGTTGGTGGTTGGTTGTGGATGAGGTAGGAGCCGTAAAAGGCAGCAGCCAGAAGACAACAACCATGAAGCTTCTAGTCGAAGGTTTGTGCGTGGGGACTGCTGGGAAAAGGAGATAGCTGACAGAGGAAGAAGATACGTGCGCGGGTGCAAGGTGAGTCAGCTGGCCAAGCCAGACGACGACTAGGCTAGCAGTCGCCAGCCAAGGGAGCACGGGCCGCTAAACCAACAGTCGCCAAGCCACCAGAATGGCTACAGAGCTGCCCAACAGGGGCCACATGGGTCGGGCATCCCTTGCGAAGCGGACAGACAACCCAAAAATTTGTCGAGCAGCACCCAAATAGACTTGGAAAACTGCATAAGTTACCGAGCAGCCTCAGGCAGGGGTCCAGGCAGTGAGCAGTGTGATCGGGTAGTGGGCAGCAGGTTTAGGCAGCCGGTAGTCCCAGGCAAGGATCTAGGCAGCCAAGGAAGTCTTCAAAGACGGGTCCAAGCAAGATGGCAAGGATAGCTTCAGTTTCAGAGCGAGCAGCCATGGTAGCAGAGTAGATCTAACAGCGAAGAAAGAGCCATCTCCAGGTGGTGGAAGTACCTTCCTCGCTAAGAGGGAGTGTTGATATTTTTAGTAGCATCGGACAGGTACTTCCACATCGATGTGTCAACACGTGGGAGTCATGTTAAATGCCTCTCAGAATCTTAGGAGATTCACATTATGTAAGTGAATGTACTTTTGTAATTAATGTGAGCTTAATTTAATTAAATGTCTAAGTATTTGACATTAGTAATTAAATTAAGTCCTAGTCGTTAGATCTAAAGTTAACGTGAGATTAGATCTCATTTGTTGATCACTTTAGGAGATCTAGGGTTTAGGACTTAGGGTAAAACTCAAGGTAATAAAAGACAGCATGGGTGAGAGGAGGAGACAGTGATGGTACACAGAATGAGTGAGCATTCAGGTGTGCAAGGGTAGGTGTTGAGGAAAGGGTGCAAGGGGGCAGCAAGGCAAGTAACAGCCAGCAAGATCGAAGGACTGATCTTGGGTAATAGGCTAGGCTATTTGTTGCATTTGTATTTCCTCAGAAGGGCCATTATCCCAGGACGGGAGCCCTGATTTTATTTAATAAAATCATCATAGATCTGGTTTTCCCACAAGGGTATTTACCCGAAATCATGTGTGCAATGTGTTTGGCTTTCTAATTTTTTTGTGTCTGCTATTTTAAAGGTTAATACTCAATTATGTTTTAATTCATAAATCAGCAAGTAACTTTGTGCTAGGATTTATCGAAATTAACTGTCGGGTGCTCGGTATGATAAAATTAACATAAAATAACAATAAACTTGCCTCCACGTATGTGACAATGAGGAGTATACCACATAAAGGTTTTGTACCATGAGAATAGAAGTGATATCCCCTAGTAAGCCCCACCATATACCAAAGTCATAATAAAAGGAGACCATGAGATGTATGAGTGTTAGGCTAGACCAATCATGAAAAACATAATCATCCACCAATGCTATACCATAGCACCAAAGAGCATCTCACAACCATCAATCCAAAGCATCAAGACCATAAAGTTCTAACCCCAAAGCTCCATCAACCAAAGATATGCAACCATGAAGAGGGACCAAATAGCAAGCACAACCACCATCCAACCGAGGAGAAGTGAGACTCTCCCAACCAAAGATCTCCATCAAATGATATGATGCCAATGAAGAGAGGGGGCTCCACAAAAATAAATTCCCCCAAGTCAATCCAACAGCTCCAAGGAATAAGCAAATCTCCATCAAAGTGATGAAAATGACAAGATGGAAACTCATACAATGTGAGTTCTAACACAGCGAACATGCCTTCCTTAGCACCAAGCTCAAGAGAATTTATCTAACTTCTTTTGCATGTCCATTCTAGCTAAAAATTGCACTATTGAGCCAACTTACAATGTTGTTAACTCCCCAAGGACAAAGTAACAAGGTCATCTTAAATGTCGCTTTGAAATTACATGTGGCTTTTTCTTAAAAGCACGCATTTTACATTACACTAGAAAACAATATGATTATGTCATAGGCATCATTGATTGGCTAATTGGTTATGAAAGGAGCTCCCTTTCCAAACATACACAAGTACAACCAACATCTAGCACCAAGCTTAGGAGAATTTATACAACTTCTTATGCATGTCCATCCTAGTAAAAATTGCACAATTAGGTCAGCTTTCAATGTTGTTAACTCCCCAAGGAGAAGGTAACAGACTTCTCATTTATCAATACAGTTTGAGGGGGCCTAACAGTTAAGATCGATCCTTTCTCCATTGCAGTGACCAATGTTTTTTTGGTGGTAACAAGGGGACATGTTAATGCTTGTTAGAATTGGAGTTAGAGAGGAAGGGTCCGCTCGATTTGGAGGTGCACCAAATCTGGCAGGGGACCCACAAAGAGGGGCTCAATTTAATTTATCTTTTTTGATGCTTAGATGACTTAGGAAAAATATAATTTTTCCTATAGTCATAAAGGAGTCGATATGAGCCCTCCATTCAAATCTAATCTCAGCCATTGAGATGTCTAGTGGGCCCAAGTCGACTTGCCAAGCACAAAAAGGGTTTTTGGGGCTAATTTTGCCTCGGAAAGGGTCTTTAACCCAACAGCTGTAAAATTTCTTAACATTTCCCTTGTTGAATAAAATAAACTATCAAGCAGAAGACCGGTTTTCCCAGTTGTGTTTTTACGAGGTCATTTGACCAAAAATCGTTGAGTATTTCTGTGTGAATGCTTTGTCTCTTTATGTGTTTATTTTCCACTGCATTAGAGTGTTAAGAAAAATCAGCATGTTCAGATTTTAAAGTTAAAGTTCAATTTTGTTCCTTATTTTTATTAAATCTGCAACTGGGTTCTGATTCTTTTTTTTGAGAATTTAACATGGTATTAGAGCCTTGCCTCTGATTGAAGACCAACATTCACTGTTACAGCCTTCAGGAACGTTTTTTTCAGCCACAAAGAGCTCGACCCAGCTGGTGCGTTAGGGCCTCAGGCAAGGCGAGCTAGCGCCTACATTATTGGACAATAGAATGGATTAAGTGGGGCTAAGATTTGAGGACCGTTTTGATGGGGCCTCCAATTTTTGTTCTTGGAGAGAAAGGATAGGAGTTTTTTTTAGGAGCAAGGAGTTTGGGAATTTGTGGACAGCCCACCAGCCACTCCAACAGATCCTCAACAGTTGTCCCAACACAACAAGAAGGACGCTAAGGCCAACAGGATTATCCTTGAGGGAGTCACGGAACACATTATACCTCACCTTGCAGGCAAAAAGACAGCAAATGAGAGGTGGACAGCCATCTTAGGGATGTACCAGGGTATGAGTGAAGAAAGGAAGCTTGTACTCAAAGACAAGCTGAGCAATATCAAATTGGCAAAGCCTAAATCAGTTGTTTCCTACCTCACCAGATTTACTCAAGTCACGGACGAACTTGTGGGGGTGGGGGAAACAGTCCCAGACAAAGATATGGTCATTTTTGCATTGTTGGGGTTTCCCAAGTCATGGGAAAGCTTCATAGATGCAGTCAGTGGCAGAGAAAAGCTTCCAGATTGGGAGTGGCTATGGAGAGATTGTGTGCAAGAGGAGATTAGGAAGCAGACCAAATCTGGGTCTCATGTGGAATAGGAAGCTAATGAGGAGAATTTCACCCTAGTTGGTAAAGGGGGAAAAACCAAGGGTTAAAAGGGCTCAGAAGGGGCCGAGTCCAGCTCAAGAGGACAAGGAAAACCCAAGAAAGACCTTATCAAAGGGAAGTGTTTTCGGTGCCATCAGTTTGGGCACTATGCTACTAAATGTCCTCAGCGCAAGAAGGGGTCCAAGAAGGGCCAGTTTGCAACTTCAGCAGAAATAGAGGAGTTCTCATCTCGTTTTGAGGAGGATTTTTGACTTATTACATGTATGGCCAACTCTGTGACCAGTAGCACCTGGTATATTGACACTGGGGATTCATGCCATATGACAGGGAACAGAAATTATTTCAGCCGACTGACAGAAAAGTACATGCAGCTCAATATTGAGCTGGGAGACGATGGCAAATACCAAGCCAAAGGTGTAGGTGTTGTCGAGTTTGAGAGGGAGTCTGGAAAAGCTCTCTATCTCAAAGATGTTCTCTATGTTCCAGGGCTAAAGAAAAATCTGGTGTCAATTTCAGTGCTTGAAGACCTGGGTTATGAGGTGTTTTTTTGCAAAGGGAAGGTCCTCATGAAACCTCCCAACTCCAGGACAGCAGTGCAGATTGGAGTTAGGTCGAAAACCCTCTACAGGTTACACTTTGAGGCTGCAGCAGCGTCGAACAGCAAGAAGGAAATTCAACAAGGCCGTGAGCTAGCAGAGCTTTGGCATAGGTGCATGGGTCATTTGCACCATAGGGCGCTAAAAATTCTGGGGGAGATAGCCACAGGACTGCCACCATGCAGTGTGGATCATCATGAGGTGTACAAGGGCTACACCCTTGGCAAGTATGCCAAAACTTCCTATCCCAGCAGAGATGACAGAGCCAAGGATATATTGGAGTTGATTCACTCGGACGTTTGTGGACCACTCTCTTCTACATCCCATCGTGGGTTCAGGTATTATGTTACTTTTATTGAGGACCATTCTCGTAAAACTTGGATATTTTTAATGAAAAAGAAAGATGAAGTGTTGTCCAGGTTTGTAGAGTTAAAGGCCTTAGTTGAAAACCAGACCAGCAAGAACATAAAGGCCTTGAGGTCTTGTTGACCACCTATTTCAACGAGGGGGTCAACTCCATGTACCATGAAGATATGCACCAGATGGTGCTACCAAGTTGAAGACTTGTTGGTTCTACAAGGTAGTTTAGGCTTTTAGCACGTATTCTTGTAATTGGAATTTATGCTCCCCTGCATGGGATAATAATGTAATGGGGCTGCATGGATCATAGTTTAGGTCAGTTGCCTAGGACTTCATCATTAGAGGACTCCCTTTCATCGAGTGTTTTCTTTCCTTAGGTTATTAATTTTTCACTCCCACAATAATTCTCCAAAGTGGTGAAAGGCGTTCTAATGGTCGAGCCCTATGGTAGCTAGTGTCTACGAATATTGTAAATGACCATGCTAGACATCTCCTAGAGTCTTACGGAATTTCGTCGAGTCTAAAGTATGTTTTTTTTTTTTGAAATTACATAGTTAATGGTAATTTTAATTATTTTTTGATAAAAATTGTAAAAACTAGGTCCTTGGGATTTTGATAGGGGTATTTGTGCTCAAAAAAAATAGAATGATACCCCCTACACCCTTCGACCAAGTTAAAGCTCAATTGGACAAGTTTTGCTAGCTATTTGTCCATGAGGAGTCTCAACCAGTCTAAGACAGCAATTTAATTGTTGGAATTGATAAAGTCAAATTGTCAATTTTTTGTAAAAAGAGCAAATTAATTAGAGAAAGAGTGGGAGAACTTACCCAAACCTATTCATAAGCTATCCTAACCCCTTTCCTAACCCTTTTACACCCCGTCACTTAGCATTCACTTCATACCATTTACTCCCCTAGGGAAGTTGTGCCCCCCTTATAGAAGTTGTGCCCCCCTTCTAGTGGGGCCTCCTCTCCCTAGGTGCGCCTTTTTAGTATTTCCACCTCATCCTTTGACCTTTCAGCTGCTTGCCAACTCATTCCCACTTGCTACCAAAACTCTAAGTGACTAAAACCCTAGGAAGTGTGCCCCCCTTGAGATGCTCAATGATTCTTGGTTGATGGACAGTTGGAGAGCATCCAAGAGGGGTAACTCTTGGCTCCCAAGTATAAATAAGAGCATCCCCTCCCTCATTTTACATGATCTCTCTCAGTGCATGGTTACTCTACCCATTTCTCTCCTCTCCTCTCCATTCCCTCCCACTCTTCTCTCTCATTCTTCTTGCTCTCTCTTTCTTTTCTCAAGTTTGGGCAAGTACAAGAAATCTTCGGAGGATCCATGGTGTTGAGAGTCTTCTTGGTGCCATCTTGCTACATATGAGGTGATCTTGTTCTTGTTTATTTTCATGCGTATGCTTAACTTATAGATTTAGAGTATGAACTCCAAGCAAAGTATTTTGCTTGAATAGATTTATGATAGTATTATCATAAATCTAGTGAAGTGTTTATTTGGGTATTACAAAGTATTTTGTTTTACCATCTAAATCTACTCACATCCTCTCTATTTTTGTAGTTTTCTCAAAAGACTTGCAAGTTACCTAAGGGTTTGGAGTAAAGATTTCAGATCTGAAAATTTTCCTTTTCACCCACTTAAAACCTCTAATATTTTATGTTTTGTTTTTCTGTTCTTATTCCTCTATATTTGGGTGGATTTGTGTTCTGAAATAGACCAAAAACGAATATATAATTGTTGGTTTTATACTTAAAATTTCTGGTTTCAACTAACAGAAATTTTCTACAGATTTTTTGTCATTTCTGCAGCTTTTCCAGTAAGTGTTACTTGCTGGTTTTTTGCAGGTTTGTGATAGAAACGTGGAGGAACAGCCCATTTGGGGCCATTTAAAGTCAAGTAAACTCCTCTTAAGTTGGGGTAACGAATACCCACTTCTCTCTCTCTCTCTTTTTCTCTTTGAAAGCAAGCCCAAGGGAGTCCCAAGGGCTTGCATTTCTCAAGCAAATTTAATTTTCTGCGGGTTTTTTTTCAAGTTTGTCTACACCTAGGAAAGAGTTTGGCTAAGTCAACCATCCTATATCGTAAGGCTAGGAAATTAGTTGTGGTTTATTGCTTCTAGTGCTTGTTTTATGGTTATATTTAGATCTTAGAAGCTCATTTTATTTCATTGCTTAAACCGTGGAGGCATAGTAACTTACTTGTGTTTTCAAGCATTTCTTTTATTTCCAAGTAATTTGCTTTGCTTTCAAGTTCAATCACTTAATCTCTTTCAAGCTTAAGCAATTTACTTTACTTTACTTGCAAGCACTTAATCCAACTTAACTAATTCTTTAAGGCTCAATTTACCTTAGATCCATAGGGCTTCAATTTATCTAGTTAATTAGAGCACCTTTAATTGTCCCAACTTTGCCAACAAAAAAGGGACTTAAGCAAAAGGCAGGGGGTGCTAGATCAGAGATGGTCTCACGGCACTAGGTGTCCCCCTTGTTGGAGTACTTTTGTTCCCCGGATTGACCTGTGGAGCTACGGTGTGGCCTTGTTTGCCTCACTTCTTGAGCACCCATCAGTCTTTTTGGTATAAGCGGGGAGAATTCTAGGGAAGTCACTTTTAGGATTCACACTTTAACTTAATCAACTTAATCAATCTAAAACTTAATCCACGTAAACTTGGTATAACTTCATAATCTTTTGATGGTTTATGATCTTTAATTTTGCAAGCATTTCACTTAAGTTACTTTACATGCAAATTTATTTGAGCATTGTGGATAATTAACTAGTAGTTGCGCATCTCTTGCTCGTGGAGGCTTTTACTTGCTTTATCTTTAATCACCCCTTGAAGTTGCGCATCTTGTGGAGGCACTTTTTGTTTGGGTTTGTAGTTGTGTTGATGCCATTGAAAACAACCCCTTGAAGTTGTGCATCTTGTGGAGGCACTTCATTGTTTGGGATGTTGGCTTGTTGTGTTGTGGTGATTTTCCCTGATGTAATCTTTCTTTTCCTTGCACAAATCAAGTCAAGTTAGTTAAGTTAGTGTTTGCGTGCCTATCTTGTTAATTGTTGTTGTATCTCTAGCATTCTTTGTATTCTTTATATAGATATTTGTTTCATTCACTTGTATCTAATTCAATTGTAAATTGTATAAAGTAATCCTTTTGTATCTAGTTGTAGAACTTTGTAAATTCTTTCTTTCTAACTTTTGTAACTCTAGTTGACCCCTTGCCCAACCTTAGGCACTAGTCTTAGTGGACTTAGGAAAAGGGTTGCTTCTCATTGAAATCTTGCACTTTGCATTGTTGACTCTCATATAGGCTAGATTCCCCTATACCTTTAACCAATTAAAATTAACTCCTAGAATTAATCTTTTAACTCACATAGTAACTAGGGTCTACCCCCCTTGGCTTCCCTAGGAGTAAGCCTAGACGGAAGAAGTTCAAGTCGAGGTGACAGTGGGCTTGAACTTAGACATTGTGTCTCCGAGAACACACTAAGTGGATCGAGACTTAGTCCACATTTGCAAATGTGTATAAGGACAACAACATCTTTGGCGTCGTTGTCGGGTATAAGTCTTTTATCCTTGGCCTTAATGACATAATTAATTTATTCTTTTAAAACTGAGCAAAAAAAATTCTCCCTAAAAAATTTTTTAACTTGGGTTGGTTTTTCATTGTTTGCTTACTCTCCAAGTGGCAACTCCATCTGAAAATCTCTTTGAAGTATACTACAAGGAGAATCCTTGTAGGTTGCTTGAAATTCTTGGAGGAGAAGCAATCTCTGATAGCCATCTCTTGTTGTACATAATAATCTAACAACTTTTTGTTTTCCTTCTTGTTTTTGCTTTGTTTGGTGCTCTTGTTTGTTTGAGATAAACTTGGTCATCTGGCGACTCCACTTTAAAATATTTTGACAAAGTATTCTTCAAGAAGGAATTCATGGCTTGTTTGCTTCATCCTTGAAATTGAAAAAAAAATTGGATGAAGTTAGCCAATTTTTCTTCTCATTGGATCCTTAGTAATTCTCGGGTCCCAGTCCTTTTCTTTAGACCTTTTAATGATCTAGTTAGAAATTGGCACCTTCTTAAAACCTATTGCTTTTTCTGAAATGGTTGGTTATCCTCATGATATATCTGAAGATGTTATTGAAAACTTGCCTGACTTTCATAATAATGATAATGCTAGTGCTCATATCAGGGCCTTTGGGCAGTATATTGATGAATGGTTGGATCACCTATTTATGAGGATGTTCTAATGGAATTGTTTGTCATGACTCTTTGTGAGGAAGATGCTTACTATTGGTTTCATGATTCTGAGGATAATACATTTAAAACCATACGGGATTTGTTGCATGCCTTTTTGGAGAGATTTGGGGATGATCAGGATGAAACTTACAATGAATTGGTTGATGCTTTTATGGAAACATGGAAGAGGAAAAATCTTCCAGATATTGGAACAGTCAATTCAGATATAAAGATCGATTCTCCACCAGATCCCATTGAGGAGCTTAAAGAAATCATTCTGAACATGCAGTATGCCCATACTAAACAGCGTGAAGCCATGAATGAACAGTTTATGGCCATGGAAGATCAATTTGAGATCATTGAGGCTCGCCTGGCTTATATTGAATATCTGGACCCTATTGAACTTGAGCTTCACAGTGAAAAAGATAGGGAAGTTCATAGGGAAATAAAGGATGAATCCATGGATGAGTCAGTCACTGATTTTGAGGAGATAAAGGAATTTGAGTTTGAAATGGTTGAATATCTAGATAGTTCAAGTCCCCACCCTCCTCCTGAGGAACCAATCTCTTTAAAGGAGAACCTTGACAACATTAAGGATAACAGCGCAGTGGTTCCTTTAACTAGTTCATTTTCAACCTCTCAACCAAAAGATGACTTAATACAGGAAAATCGAGGAATGGAAGGCAACTTCAGTTTGTCAGTTTCATATCATTATGAGTATTGGTTGGCCTTCCACCTTGACAGTCATGTGCAGCAAAGTATTAAGAATTTACATGGCTTTTCATACTCCAATGTTTGGTTGAAGAGGAAGATGAATGATTCTTAGCTAGTACTTTCTCACAAAAAATTCCAAGTTGATAAAACTTGGAAAAGGGTCTTCTACGAGTCATCCCAGACAAGGATGTTTCAGAAATTTGTGGATTCATTCCATCCATTGCATGGATGGTTGTAACGTATTTCTAACCCTTCTCCTTTATTTTAAGTTTTGTATTATTTCATTTCATTATGTAATTATGTTACTTAGATGATTCATTGTATCATAGTTTCAGTTTATATTTGTTGTATAATAGTTATTTCATTATGTAATTGTTGTTTATAGCATTTTATTTATTCATTTGTTTATACATGTATTTATGTTGGGTATTGCTGAGCACTTTGTTTTGTAGATTCTGGATTCTCGTATGCTCTCCTTCCCAGGTGAAGATCAAACACACGTCCCACTGTGGAGTCAGATGTTGACCACCTATTTCAACTAGGGGGTCAACTCCATGTACCATGAAGATATGCACCAGATGGTGCTACCAAGTTGAAGACTTATTGGTTCTACAAGGCAGTTTTGGCTTTCAGCACGTATTCTTGTAATTGGAATTTTCGCTCCCCTGCATGGGATAATAATGTAATGGGTCTGCATGGATCATAGTTTAGGTCAGTTGCCTAGGACTTCATCATTAAAGGACTCCCTTTCATCAAGTGTTTTTTTTCCTCGGGTTATTAATTTGGCCTAACCAGCCTTATTAATTTCCCTTGAATTTTTCACTCCCACAATAATTCTCCAAAGTGCTGAAAGGCGTTCTAATGGTCGAGCCCTATGGTAGCTAGTGTCTAGGAATATTGTAAATGGTCATGCTAGACATCTCCTAGAGTCTTGCGGAATTTCGTCGAGTCTAAAGTTTTTTTTTTAATTTTTTGAAATTACCTAATTAATGGTAATTTTAATTATTTTTTGATAAAAATTGTAAAAACTAGGTCCTTGGGATTTTGAAAGGGATATTTGTGCTCAAAAGAAATGGAATAAGACCCCCTACACCCTAGGACCAAGTTTCAGCTCAATTGGACAAGTTTTGCTAAGTGTTTGTCGATGAGGAGTCTCAGTCAGTCTAAGACAGCAATTTAATTGTTGGAATTGACAAAGTCAAATTGTCAATTTGTTGTAAAAAGAGCAACTTAATTAGAGAAAGAGTGGGAGAACTTACCCAAACCTATTCTTAAGCTATCTTAACCTTTTTACACCCCCTCACTTAGCATTCACTTCATACCACTTACTCCCCTAGGGAAGTTGTGCCCCACTTCTAGAGGAATCTTTAGAAAATCAAAAAATAATGAAGTGGGGCCTCTTCTCTCACTAGGTGTGCCTCCCTAGTACCTTCACCTCATCCTTTGACCTTTAAGTTGCTTGCCAACTCATTCCCACTTGCTACCAAAACGTGACTAAAACCCTAAGAAGTGTGCCCCCTTTGAGATGCTCAATGATGCTTGGTTGATGGACAGTTGGAGAGCATCCAAGAGGGGAACTCTTGGCTCCCAAGTATAAATAAGAGCCTCCCCTCCCTCATTTTACATGATCTCTCTCAGTGCATGGTTACTCTACCCATTTCTCTCCTCTCCTCTCCATTCTCTCCCACTCTTCTCTCTCATTCTTCTTGCTCTCTCTTTCTTTTCTCAAGCTTGGGCAAGTACAAGAAATCTTTGGA
>ML793088.1:27877-39521 GCA_009831015.1 Picea engelmannii
TGTCAAAGTGTAGTTTCTCCTTTCTGGCACAAATATTTTGGATGAATGCATCCCAAGGTCTTGTGAGACCATTAAGGGTTGTCATTATGAGTTCGTCTTCATCTAGAGTATCACCAATTGCTTCTAGTTGTTCCATGAATTGTGATATTCTAGAGAAATACTCTTAATTGTTTCTCCTTTCTGCATCCTTGTACTTTTGAGTTGAGTTCTTAGATTCATCTTCCGATTGATGTTATTTCCTTCATACATCTTGGTTAGGGCATCAAACATTTCTTTTGGAGTCTTCTTTGAAGCAACTTGAGGAATCAAGTGATCTTCAATAGAATCTACAATGATTCTTTTGGCCCTAACTGTGTCCTTTTGGTGTTTTGCTTTAGCTGCAGCATCGGTAGGTTTTGGTACATCTTCTTTAATGAATCTTGCTAGGTCATTCTCTTCAAGAATGAGTGCAATCCTATACTTCCCGGCACGGAAGTTTTCCACACCTAGCTTGTCAACAAGCTTAGTGCTTGCAGACATTTTTACCTGGAGCTAGGAAAATGACCAAAAATTGAAAATGCTCAGAATTTAATTTTGAACTTACCAGGAGGTGCGCTTGGCTGAGGCGAGTAGCCTGGTGCAGTTAGATTTCAGAAAATCCAAATTTTGCCCCTTCAAATTGGACCAACGAAATTCTGGACTGGTACTACTGGTACTGGTTTTGGTTTCCTGGTTTTTTGGTACTTTTGGTACTTCCGGTTTTCTGGTACTAGTCAAAACTAGGGTTTGACATTTCAGAGTATCTGACCACCAAAAAGGTGCGCTCAAGGTGCCAAAGAGTTCCCTAGGCTAGGGCACACTTTTCTAGATGGTTTTTACGCTGATATTCCTCTTCAACAAAAAGCCCTAATTTTCTTGTACGGCAACAGTGACGTTTTTCTTTATCTAGTGAAAGATGCTCTCTTTAGCTTAGCTCTGAAACCATGTTAAGGTTTAAGCTATTATTAATTTTCTTTTCAATTTACTAGATAACCATAGCATAGGTAGGATCACTGAGAGAAACACAATCACAAGATACACAGTATTTATCTTGGGAAACCCTCATGGGGGAGAAAACCAAGCAAAACTTCCTTAATATAGATAGCCAATACAATGCCAAGACAATAAACCAAAACACTAGAGAATATCCAACACTGAGCAATGCGCCTCTCTCTTCCTTCTTCTCCCAACTCCAGCTACCAAACTTGCGCACTGGATGAGAGAACGAGTGAGTGAGATAATGAGGTGTTGGCTTCCTTTATTTATACAAACTGGTAGGTGTTGGAAAGGTGTCTCTTCACTGGGCAGGGTCAACTTGTCTTCTTAGTGGTTAAAACCACTTTAATTAGTCTGGGAGACGACTTCTCAATTTGCATATTATATTTAGGGTTTGACCAATCCACAAAAGGGGATTCGGTCAATTACAATGCCTGACATGATCAATCCACAAAAGGGGATTGATCTAATGAATAATAACTCAATAATAAATAGAATACTCTTTGCAGTTACAATATTTCAACAAAGTTGTTGCATCATAATGTGTTTGGTATATTGATCCAAGCACTACCAAACACGACTGGGAAGAGAGAAGTTTTTTCCAAGATTGATAGATGTGAAAATGAAGTTATTGTTTTGGGTGATAACAGTGTACATAAAGTAAAAGGTAGAGGAGAAACACTGATTCCAGTTTCTAGAGATAAAATCAAATATATAAAAAATGTCCTTTATGTTCCTAGCTTAAAGGTAAATTTATTATCTGTTAGTAAAATTGCAGAAATCTTGTTGTTATGTTTTACAAGAAACAATGTTTGATTAAAGACCACAATAATAAAATCATTGATAGAAGAGTGTGAAGCAATGAAAAATATAGGTTTGAAAGTGTTCCAAACAAACAGCAAGCTTTCTTGACATGCTCTACTTCAGAAAATCAACTTTGGCATGGAAGATATGGCCACTTAAATTATTTATATTTGGTGTTACTAAATAAAAATGCCTTGGTGAATGAATTGTGTAATGTACATGGGGAGGATTGTTGATATTATGGTAGTTGCGGGAGGTATTAACCTCCATGTGTAACCTTTGGCTAGAATAGAATATTCCGGAAGCAAGAGAAACCCTAAACAAATGTGTAAAAACCCTAGAAGACAAGTCGGCTAAGTAGAATAAATAATATTAAAGGATTACCCTCCGGAAAGAGAAGTCAACCTAGACAAGTGACAAGGAGCACTATAAATAGAGGGCGCTTGAGCTCATTTGTACATACTCACCTCACTCACTCTCTCAAGTGTAGCGCAAGTTTGGAGCTGCAGCTGCAAGAATGGAAGGTGGATCTTCTGGGGTGATTCTTGGTCTCTCTCTCTAGCACTATCTAGTCTAAGATATGCACCTTACCTTCTAGTATCTCTTGGTGGCATTCTTGGTGACATTCTTGGTGATATTCTGATATTCTTGGTGGTATTCTTGGTAAGTGCAACCGCAACTACAATTGTTGCAGCTGAGTATTGTTCTTGTTCTGTGGCTTTGGGACTTTCTATCTAGTGAGCTATCTTTGGAGAAAGATGAGCTCTCTTGGTTATCTGTTGGTTCTAGTGTTGCTTCCGGAATCATTCTATTTAGTAAAGGTTAAGGTGCTTGGGGGTGGCTGCGTGCCTATGGTTGGGTGACAATATTGTGATATTGTCTATGGTAAAACGAGCACATCGAATATTTTAATAGGTTATGGGCCCACAATACCTTTGGAACAGTCTAACCGTTGGAAGGTAGAGCAGGAGTTCTTTGTCAAGCTCGTCGTAGCACCAATTGCAGTTGCAACTAGGCTTTCTGATTTTGCAACTGCAACAAACCCTAATCTAATTCTTTAGGCACCTTAAGTGAAGCATTGGACCTAATTTCTGGATACTCTAGTGCGCCCTATCCTAGCACACCCTCTGGTGCCCTCAACCAGCAAAAACATCAAGTTTGAGTTTTTGGTCAAAGTCAAAGTCAAAGGTTGACTTTTGGTCAAAATTGATTTTGTTGTCAAAGTTGAAATTTCAGGGTTTCTAGCTTGTACTAATCATTGAACCTTTTTTATTTAGTTTCTAACCTCTTCTTGTCAAGATGGTGTCTAGTTTCAGATTAGAAGACAAGTTGATCGATACTGCAAATTTCAAAGGTATGCACTTGTATATGTTTTTCATGTTATATCATCCAGCAAAGCAGGAGTATGTTTTGCAAGGAATGTCCAAGAGACCTTGTCCAAGTAGTGATCTTGGATTCAGTACATTCAGAGGAACAAGCAATTGAGGCTCCAGGTTCCATGTTTGATTGATCAAATTGTTAAGTTTCAATTTGCATATATCAAGTTTGATAGTTGCTATAGTATAAGTAAGCATTATAGTTGTGACAATAATCTTTGAAAGGTTATATCATTGTTAGGTATACTTGGTTGTATGTAAGTACTATTGATATAGATGCTTATTGCACTTATTTGCAAAATGAACTAACATCTCCTCTAGGAGTTATTTCTTGTTTTGCTCCCGGGCAGGTAGGTCACCTTGGTAATCCTATGATGACTACTATCCTTGTTACCATAGATATGTTCTTATGAAAATGATATTGGAAATACGTTTGCTCTTGTTGTTCTTGTTTCGGGCAGGTCACAGGCAATAGCTCTGAGAAGGAGCTAGAGTGACAGTTGAAAACATGGAGCAGATGACTCCATCAAGTGGTGAGGCAGGTGATCTCACCAAGTATCAATTCTAAAGGAAGAATGTAAAACAAAAGAAGTTTTGGACATCGATCACTCAGATGTGTGTGGACCAATGTCAACCTCCTGACTAAGTGGGAGAGTACACCTCAGATGATTTCAAGACATTCTACAGAGAGGTCGAGATTAGGAGGGAGCTCACTACTCCCTACAATCCTCAGCAGAATGGTGTAGCGGAAAGAAAGAACCGATCCATTGAAGAATCTATCAAGGCAATGATGAATGACCGAAATCTATCCATGTTTCTATGGGGAGAAGCAGTTATGATTGTCGTATATGTTCAGAATAGAAGTCCTCATCATATATTGAAGAATATGACTCCAAAAGAAGCTTTCTTCGAAAATAAGCCAAGTGTTGAACACTTGAGGATCTTTGGTTGTCAGTCAAGAAAAAAGAATGGAAGGAAGCTATGATGGAAGAATATCAATCCATCATGATGTATGGGAAATCGTACCTAGACCTGAAGGAAAGTCTATACTCACTTCAAAATGGGTTTACAAGATAAAGCATGTAGTAGATGGGAGTATCGATAAATACAAGGCAAGATTCATGGCTAGAGGGTTCTCCAAACAGGAGGGAGAAAACTTGATAAGACGTTTGCTCCAGTTGCTAGTTACACCTCTATTAGAGCCATCATATCTCTTGCAGCATCCATGGGTTGGAGTTTGCATCAGATGGATGTAAAGACCACTTTTCTCAATGGAGTAATTGAGGAAGAAGTATACATAGAGAAACCTCAAGGTTTTGAGGTACACGCAAGAGAAACCCATGTATGAAGAAAGCCTTGTATGGACTCAAGCAAGCTCCAAGAGCTTGGTATGCACGAATTCACAGTTACTTGACAAAACTTGGATTTTCCAAGAGCTATGCTAATCCATATCATTATTACAAGGTTGTGAATGATGCACCTATGATCCGGCTACTATATGTTGATGATTTGTTTTCGACAGGTGCAGAGTCTATCATTATTCAGTGTAAGAGGGAGTTAGACTCTTAATTCGATATTAAGGATCTTGGTCTCATGCATTATTATTTGGGACTAGAAGTATAGCAGAAGCAAGGTGAAATCTTCCTAGGGAAAGGGAAGCATGTTGTAAAGATTCTTCAGAAGTTTAGGATGATGGATTGCAAATCCATGGCAACTCCTATGGTGACAAATCTGAGAAAGTTGAGAGACTTTGATTCTGATCCAGTAGACTTGTCCCTGTATCAACAGTTGATTAGCTCATTGATGTATTTGGTTAATACCCGGCCGGACATTTTCTTTGTTGTGAACACGTTGAGCCAGTTCCAGGTGGAACCTAGACATGAGCATTGGATAGCTAGAAAGCACATTTTGAGATATATTCATGGGATGCTAAATTATGGTTTGAGATATGCCTCAAACAGTGACGTACAACTACATGGATTTATTGATTCAAATTGGGCAAGGAGCAGTGTTACCAGAACCGGACCGAAACCGGTAAAACCGGCTAGTCCGACCGGGTCACAGACTAGACCGGTTCAAACCGGCCATTCAAACCACCAGTGATCGGTGGATGGTGATAAACCAGCCATGGGTTTTGTTTATGAGGCCATGGATCAAGCCAAGGAGGCAATAAAGGAAGCATATCAAGGTAAAAGATAAAAATATCTTCCTTTGTGGAGAATCATTGATGAAAGATGGAATAAACAACTCCATCAGCCTTTACATGCTGCAGGATATTACTTGAATCTCAGGTAAGTAGTAAGTAATTTCAAAGTTTTTAAGATGTATTATTAAATTTTAATTGCAAATGTTTAAACTTTAGCTAATGTTTCAAAGTTCAAACTCATTGACTCTTAAGTTTTAACTCTTTGAAAGGTACTACCATTACACAAAAGATTTTGAAGCAGATGGGGAGGTAAAAGAAGGATTATACAAATGCATTGAGCGCATGGTCCCTGATTCCAACAAACAAGATGAGATACACAGCAAACCCTTGCATTTCAATGAGAGTATTGGTACCTTTGGCATGGCTATGGTTGTTCGAACTTCGAAGTAGAGCAAAAGATCCACCAGGTAAGTAATTGTAAAGTCTTTCAATTATATTATTCATGGCAAAAATTAAGTCAAACTTTCAAACTCCTTTGCTAAATCTTCTTTATCTTTACATGCAGCTTATTGGTGGCAACAATTTGGTAGTCAGTGCCATGAATTGCAGAAATTTGCAGTTCGGATATTGAGCCAGACATGCAGTGCTTCTGGGTGTGAACGCCACTGGAGTGTTTTTGAGCATATACACACCAAGAAGAGAAACCATTTAGAGCAAAAAAGGTTGAATGATATGGTATTTGTTCAGTATAACCTTAGGTTGAGGCGCAACCAATTGTTGAACAAGACCCATGAATCCGACAACATATTCTTGGATGATGTTGATCCCTCATTAGATTGGGTTGTGGAGACTCAGCCAGCAGCTTTTGACAATGAAGACCTTTCCTGGCTGGATTTGGATCCCCAACCACATCAAGAGAATGTGTGCACTGATGTTGCAACTGTATCTTTGCCTTCTAGACCAGGGGAATCAAGCCAAGCTCGAAATCTCCCTGTTGAGTCTACTCATGTTGAGGATGTAGATGATGACTCTGAGTCCGAGTCTGAGTCCTCTGAGTCTGAGTTTCAGTATGCAGATTCAGATTATAAGATTGTGTAGTCTCTACTCTCTAGCCATTTGAATATTTTATGTATTTTTAGTGACCGGTTTTTTTATCTGGTTTTTTTCCGATTCGGTTATGGTTTTTTGGGTCTACCGGTTCAACGACCGGTCCACTTCTGGTAACTTTGGCAGGGAGTGCAGATGACAGAAAGAGTACTTCTGGTATATGTTTCAGTTTGGGCTTTGCTATGATATCAACTTCTGGTATATGTTTCAGTTTGGGCTCTGCTATGATATCATGGGCTAGCAGGAAACATAAGTCTGTTGCACTCAGCACTACAGAAGCAGAGTATATTGCAGCTTGTGACGTTTGTACGGAAGCAGTATGGCTCCATAAGCTAGTTTCTGGACTATTTGATCAGGTGTTGGATTCGACTGTGATATATTGTGATAATCAGAGTTGTGTGAAGTTTTCAGAGAACCCCGACAAGTCGAAGCACATTGAGATCAAGTACTATTTTATCCTTGAAAAAGTCCAGAAGGGAGAAGTGATTCTCCACTACATCTCCACCGATGAGTAGACAACTGACATTTTGACAAAGCCTCTATCCAAGATAAAGTTTACATACTTGCTCGGTGCTTGGATTGATCCTTGGATGCGTTCCTCGGTGGTTGATGATATAAGTCCCTAGATGTGTTCTAGGGCCCCTAGATGTGTTCCGGGGAATCCTATCTCGATGCTTGGATTGATCCTTACATGTGTTCCTTGGTGGTTGATAATATAAGTCCCTAGATGTGTTCTAGGGCCCCTGGATGTGTTCCAGGGAATCCTTGCTTAAAGCTTCGGTTGATCATTGGTCTTGTACCTTGGTGGATAAGACCCTAGATGTAATCTAGGGCCCCCAGATATGTTTCGGGGTATCATGGTCTAGGACCAGGTAGGTCCTTGGTTAAGTACCAAGACATGATGATGTGTGATCCTCTTCTTCTCTCCCAGGATGGTCCATGAGACCTGGGAGCAGCTACGAAGATAGACATGACCACATCATTGATTTTTCCTCTTATGTTAGGATAATAAAAGCTTATAAATTAATCATGAGACTTATGTGGACAGTTTGCCATTGAAGAAGACCCCCTTTGACTTTGTCTTATTGCCTCACTTACTTGAGCCTTGTCCCTCTTCTTGTTTATTGTGGTATTAGTCTTTTATAGTCACTTTGACTTGATTGACTTCCTAATTAATATTTTTATAATTAAAATATTAATTATTAATTTTATTTTATTTATTTTAATTATTAGGTTTTTAGATAAACCTAAAAGTTAGGGTTAAATTAATTAACCCTAACTCCTTCCTAAACTATAAAAGGAACCTCACCTCTCTCTCATTCACATACATTATATCTCACACTCACTTTCCTTGGTCTAAATTTTGGTGCAACCTACTCTTGTACAGTTCAATTTTTGGTTTGGTCTGCTTGAAGTGTTCTCCTCTTGATGTTTGAGGGTACGGCCTCCTTGTGTTTTCCTCCTCTTGTTGGTTTGAAGACTCCTTGTGCTGGTGAGAGGTACAGCTCCTTTATTTTGTGGTGCAGCCCTCTTCCTTTGCTGCTAAAGCTAGGTGCGGCCCTCTCTCCCTGCTACAGGTGCCACACCCCCCCCCCTTCTCTTCTCCTCCAACCTGTCGCCAGCCTTCCTAGGCTGTCGCTGCTCTTCTCTAGCCTGTCGCTGCCCTCTCCTTAGCTGTCGCTGGTACCCTCTCATGTTGTTGCTGTCCCTTATCATCTACAGCATTTAGGGCCTGTTATGACAGCCCTAAATCTGTTGTCTTAGGCTGCATTTTTGCTACAGCAGTCCTATAGATTTTGGGCAGATTTTGATTGAGTTGTTTGGGTTTTATCTCAGCCTTGAGTTTTGATCTTTGGGTTTTTCTATCAGCCCTACTTGTTGTTAAGCATGTTGATTGGTCTTTGAATTCTTGGCAAAACTGTCCACATAGATCATGATAAGATCAAACCCTTGAGGGTTTGATCCATGACCATTATTAGCTTTTTCTGAGCATACAGAAAAGAGGTCAACAACAAGCTTCTAAGGTAAATCTGTTATTTGTCTTTGATTGGTCTTTGAATTCTTGGCAAAACTGTCCACATAGATCATGATAAGRTCAAACCCTTGAGGGTTTGATCCATGACCATTATTAGCTTTTTCTGAGCATACAGAAARGAGGTCAACAACAAGCTTCTAAGGTAAATCTGTTATTTGTCTTTAWTCAAGGTAATGTTMAGTTCCTTGCTTTGCTAATTAYCAGATCTATTTATGTATGTTCAGAATTATTTTATTGTTAATGATCAGATCTGTTCATACTCAGATCTAGCTTATATTGTTTTCTACATGTTCAGATCTATTGTACTATTTCTGTGTTTGATCTACTTCAGAAAATTTGTTTTGGTTGCTGATCTATATCTACTGTAGTGAATAAATTGAAAAAGAATATCTTTGTTCTAGTTTTCCCTTAAATTCTAACATGGTATCATAGCCTATGGCGTGAAAAGAGCTCAATAGTGGCAGACTTTTGAGCCTGCGTAGATCCACTTTTAAGGGTTTGTTTTGCAGATCAGTAGTAAGCCTATTTCATAATCAAATCTGGAGATCAGGGATAAATCTGGTAACACAACAACGATTTTCACTTTGTAAATTGTGTGGTTAGTGGCTTTATTTTCTTCTCAAATTTGTCTCATGAATTAAGGGTCTGAACAAATACATGCACTTGTTTCTACAAGTCATCACACACTAATTTTCATTCAAGGATGTGGTATAACACTTATGGTTTCCATTCTCTGTTGGCACTTAAAATGAATTTTTAAGCTTAAGAACATCGCCCCAAGGATATTTTAACTCGTGTGGGAGGATGACTTTCAATTATTATCATAATCCTTAAGTGGTATTGTAATTTCCTCACATGCTTTACTTTAACATTGTAATACACTTCAAACCACCAGCATTTATGCTTTGGATCACTAACCTTTGGAACCTTCACATTTCCTTAGTTTGTAGTATGGGTCAAGGCTACCGAGGTGATAGTGGGTAACTTTCTTGTTGGACCTCTAGTCTCTCCTGACTGAAAATAGGACTTTTCCTCTTAGGGTAGAGTTTTGTGAGATAGCAGGTCCTTCCACTGTACACATACAGGGACCATTCAAGAGGGAGATTACTTCAGTAGCAGAGGCACATACTTGTGGTCATTTTTCAGATTTATCAGGGTGGATTCGCGCAGCATTTGAACATGCTTTGGGTTCTCTCATGCAAGTGCAGGCACACTTCCATCTTTTTCAGACTAATGCATGCAGTGAATATACAGCAGAGAGTTTTTTTAGACAACATGCATAGTGCATGTGCTCTCAGAATTAAAGTGTTCCTGCATTTTCAGATCTGAGTGCATTAGGGTACAGATTTCAGAAAGAATTTTAGAGTGGGACAACAAATAAATAGCGCCCAGCACAGAGATCAGTCCCAGTACCTGGCAGAAATAAAACAACAGACAAAAGGGGACTCTTTGCAATTTTTTATGAAGTATTAAGACTCCAAACAGAGTATTATTTTCCCACACCATGTCTTGATATCTCTTGTTGGCAGAGTTTTCTTTCAGTCTCAGAATTGGATACAGTATGACATCTGTATCAGCTTCATTTTCATGCAACAACTAACATAATACAAGTGAGCGCTCACAAGAGGTCTATTACATATATAAAAGAGTCAGAAATCTATATTACCTATTGAAAACTGCCTTAGCATTCAGATCAATGTTGAAGGGGTATTTCACTTGAGTATAATAAATAATCCTTGAGAACTTTGACAAATACTTGCACATAAATGATTTTTCTTTGCCAAGTCTTTTACTTTGTGGTATCTTGACAATTGAAGAATAAGAATAACAGTGCTGTCTCATGGTGAAATATTTTCTATCCAGCAGCTTGGTCACAGTTTTGGGCACTTAAAATTTTACATTATTTCACTAACTTTGAAGTTCTTAGTGCTGCCTTTAAACCACTAGTATAATTCTTCGTTTGACACTCTTAAGGCTTCTACATTCACTGGTTATGGATATTTTCTTGCACTTCTGGCATTCTCATTGAATCTACAAACATATCTGTGATGGAAATAAGGCAAATGAAGTAATTTGTGAAGCAGCCAGAATCTTCCGTTGTCTCTTTGAGCCGAAGTTGCGAGTACTGCAGTCTATATTCAGAACAGATGCCCTCATAAAGCCCTAGAAGAGAAAACCCCAGAAGAAGTCTTCACCGGTAAGAAGCCTTCAGTTGATCACTTGAGAATCTTTGGTAGTCTTGTCTACACTCATATACCTAAAGAAAATAGGACTAAGCTTGAGCCCTCCGGAAAGAAAGGGACTTTTGTGGGATACTGTGAAACCTCAAAAGTATGAACCGAGGCAAAAGTACATAGAGGTCAGTAGGGCTGTAACCTTCCATGTGGAAGCTGCTTTTCGTTGGTCCATAGAACTTCCAGAGGAGCGGGAAGGTCCATCTCCAGATCCTTCAGAATCACAACTTTCAGATGAGCAGAAGGAAGAGGCCAAAGAGCCTTCAGTGGATCCCATAAGGGATTCTGTTGAGTTTCCCCTAGAGAAACTTCCTGTCAAAAGGAAGACAGCTTGGTGTCATGAAATCTTAAAGGAAGCAGAAAAGCATGCAGCAGATGGCAGTGTTGAAAAATTCAAAGCTAGATTTGTGGCTCGTGGCTTCTCTTAGAAAGAAGGAATTGATTATGACGAGATCTTTGCTCCTGTTGCCAGGTATACCTCCATCAGAATAATCATCTCTCTTGCTTCAATTTTTTGATTGGAAACTTCACCAAATGGATGTTAAGACTACCTTTCTTAATGGTGAAGTTGAGCAAGAGGTTTATATTGAGCAGCCTGAGGGTTTCATGATCCATGGGAAAGAATCCCATGACTGTAAACTCAAGAAAGCCTTGTATGGATTGAAACAAGCTCCGAGAGCTTGGTATGGAAGAATTGACAGTTTTCTTCAAAGTCTTGGGTTTTCAAAGAGTATAGCAGATCCTAATCTTTATATAAAGATTGTGAAGAATCATCTTGTCATCTTGGTCTGTAATGTCCCTTTCCAAATAGGAGCTCCAGAAGAGGAGGCTTAATGGTCTAAACCACCCCGTTAGACTATAGCCAGGGCCAAAGAGGGGTAAACAGGGTTACTAGAGGTCACTCCAGTCACAGGTGTTATATTCGGAA
>ML793088.1:70693-84993 GCA_009831015.1 Picea engelmannii
TTAATTTAATACCCATGTCAATGAATGTAACAGGTAATTAATTAATCAAATTATAACAATTAATTAATTAATTAATATTTAATTAGTATCATTATACCAATCTTTGTTTAATTAATAACATGTTAGAAAAATTAATTACCTAACAAATTTTTACTAAATAATCCCTAAGCATATATTCAGCTAGGGTTGTTACATGGAAGCCATGGAGATCCAGTGTGATTGATCATCTACAGACAAAGCTTGCATCTAGAAGATCGAGACTTGGATGTGGCCATGATGGATCGACAAGGAGGTAGATCTGCTTGTGGGGTAGATTGAGTAAGTCAAAGGAGATGAGGGCATGTTATTTAAGAGATCTAGAGGTTGGGAGGAGATACAATAAGAACAAAAAGAGATCAATACCCGAACTGACATTTGTTATGTATTTCAAATCAAGCACTAACTAGAGAGTGTGAACCATATTGATTGAACCTATTGATTGAATGTGGACCATGAGGAGTGCAGTTTTATGTGGCTAGTAATCTAGGAAGGAGGATTTATGATAAGGAAAAGCAAGAGTGAGCAATGTACTCAACATCGCCTACAAGTATGTTTGTGGCAAACTGCAAGTATGTAAGAGTCGTTAAGAGTGGTGTGAGGTGTTATATGACCATGAACGTGTTCCTGCATACAAGGATGGAACCATGAGAAACCATTAGCATATGTAACATATTTGGTTTTAATCCCCATAAATTGTAATGTAATTGTATACATGTGAATTAGGTTGGTGAGCCGATATGATTGGGGAAAAGAGCCCACATTGATTAATATGGTTGGGGGGCGAATTGTATATTATGTACATTAAAATAATTAATAAAATGGTAATAGTTGGTTGCGATACAAGAGGGATGAAAATGATTGGGGGGTTATGATTCCACAAGAGAGAAGGGTCCAAGGGGGGATTTTATTCATGGGTATTAATCCAACCCACATTCTTGAATTATTATCATTGTGTAAACCTTCTATTTTGATGTGGACTGTGTTGAAAGCTAATCAGTAACTCATGTAAGAGGGTGGGTGTGAGGAGTCACATCCCATAGTTATTGGAGAGGATGGGAATGATTACAATCAGCTTGGGGAAGAGTGTAATTTAAGTCAATCAAACAAACAAAGAGATGGAATTTGTATGGCCAAGGGGGCAGTTTTTTGGACAGTCTCGTTTTTTGGATGGAGGACAGTTCTTACATGCAATTTTTTGGGGCAGCAAAGGAAGAGCAAAAGGGATGGGAAGAGGACCAACCATGATATTCTTAAGCAAAGCCATTGTTTGGTTCTGTATTATGTTGAGAAAGAGGCATGTGTGCCTATAAAAAAAATGGGTTGTAAGCCTGTAGTGCGTTTTCCTATTAAGGAAATGACTCAAGAGCCTTATGAGGGCAGTTGTGAAAACTCCTTGAGCAGATGAGAGTTCCCGAGGGTCCCTAACCAAGACTTCATGTCCAGCCGAGTGTACTAAGGGCCCTAATAAACGAATGGTACGGCCCGAGGCACTGTGAAAAATGAAGGGGGTACATTCCTTGTGTGGTGCAGGTTGTGGGAAAAGAGAGAGTTGGAGGGTTGGAACTGTTGTAGGAGTAGAAATTGGGTTTTGGGTAGTTGAGTGTAGAGAGTGGACATCCAGAGGGCCAAATCTCCTTGTGGACTCATAGCCTCAGCTCAGGGGTGGATTACTGTTGAGTTTTGGAGCAGCAGTGCCTATGGTTTGGAGGTTCATCCTTCGTATGCAGCTAGTTGGTTGTATTACAAATAGATAAGTGTTTTTGTTGTGTTTGTTTTGATTATTATGCTATGTAAATGATATATGAATGTTGTGTTGTGTTTTGTTGGGTTTTGAATGTGTTCCTTAATTTATCAATGATGTAGATGCATGGGAAAATCAACACATTATTTTGTTGTGATTTTTATGGGCCTGATGCCCCTTGGTTTTTTGTTATCTGTATGGAGTGTTTTTAATTCGTTTTAGCAGGCTAAGTCGTTTTCTGCAGTTTTGGGACTCAACATGGGTGATAGGTACGTTACAAAATGGTATGAGAGCTCAAGTTCCAACACTAAGCTTGTATGGGCAAGGAGCTAGCATGAATTAAGCAGATTCTTGGTTGTAGTTTTCGTCGTGTGGCGAATTTGGGGGTAAAAAAATGGTGAACATAAGAGAAATCCCCAAAATTATGAGAAGATTTTCCAGTCTTAGTGCTTTAGAGCAGACGAGGAAGGTAATTCATGGCATTGAGTTGTAGGTTGTGGAGTCTAATTAGGCCATGGAAGTCAATTTCATGTGTATTCCATGATAGTCGTGAAGTTTAGAAATCGATGACCTAGATTAATTCGACAATGAAGATCCACGATTGAGACTCAATCGCAGCAGATCAGAGAGTGGCTTTGAAGAGACCTGGACCATTGGTCGCGGTGAGAATCGTTGGAGTCTGATGGTCGGAGTAGCCTCAGATTCTCGAGGTAGAGGCACTCTGATGGCAAAGGCTCTAAGAGGTAACTTGGACCATAGATCGATGGTAGACGATAAGTAATTTGAATCATAGAACAATGTGGGGTCCCACTTAAGCAAGGAAAAAAGGGTGAGTAACATCATGGTGACATCATGTTGAGGAGGAATTCTTGTTTGGCAGATAGCGTGTCCCATGGGATGACGCGTGTTGACAGTTGTTTTGTCAATGGGGCAAGAGTGCACCCAGTTGGGAGAAATAGCCCTTAGGTCATCACCTTAAATCGCGGTCATTGAATTCAGTACAACATATAGATCTGAGCCATCCATCGAAGAGGTGTTGATTGGAGTAAGTTGTGGCCCTTGAGAAGACGCACTCTGGTGGGAGGAAATCTGAGAGAGAACAAGAGTTGTCGATTAGTCAAAGAGTAACCTCGGTCGATGATAGTCGTTGGACTCCGACGGGAGGAACTTCGAGGAATAATCTAGACCACTGATCGGGGGTGGTCATGATGAAACAACAATCATTGATCTGTCGTGGGCTCCATGTGTGTTATAACACAAAATGCCACACCTATGCATTTGTGCCATGGCCTAACCCTTTCCCAATGCTTGCTAGACTTTTCCCTAAAGGTCCTCTCAAAAATCATTTAAAAAACATGTCCTAAGAACATATCTATGGGTTTTCCTAGTGCAACACGCGGATGCCCTCATTTTTGGTGAAAAATAAAATAATCCCGTGTGTTTGGGAGAGTTTTTTGATTGGGCTCGTTTCCCAATGACCCTTGCCCATACACAGCGGAATTCAACTCCCCAAACCTCTTTGGGAAGATATAAAACAACCATAGAGGACTAAGGAGGACACACACAAGTCCCTTGGTGAAAAGTTATGATGCCGGCATTTAGCAAGCCTCCCTTACCTATAATTCTCTGAGAAACATCCCCTTTAGTCTGGAAACTCCTTTTCCAGAGCTTCTTTCTCATTTTATGTATCTATTGGGTGTCTCCTTATCCCTATCTGAGTCATCGAGTGAAGATATATCGGTTGAGTTGATGCTTGAGGATTCCCGGAGGAACCCAGATAGTTGGCTTCAAGACAGTGCCTAAGGCTGGACAAGGTTGTAACTTACCTTTTCCACTTGTTGATAATAAAAGAGTTTGTTTTCCCCCAGATTTTGTCTTCAATGTACATTTATCTTTATGCTTACTTTGAATATGACATATAACATGCACATGCTTTTGATCATATAACTACTTTCGTCACAACCCTAGTTTTGTATCTATCTTACAGGTTGATTCCAGCAGAAGATCAGGAGTTCTTCAATGAATTGGAGTGGGGATCGACATCAAACGGGAGAACAAGGTGCACCTTCTTTACTCCTCCCTATCCCTACTTTATCCTAATTTAGGTAGTTATTTTCTCTAGTTTTTGTGTGCTTGTCATTGAGGGGAAATTCTTGTCTCTTTCACTTGGTCTTGCTCTGTTGTGATTATGGCCCACGATCACAGGGGAGAAATCCCTTAATAAGAATTGGCAACTCCACTGGGGATTCTCCTAGTTTGGGTTGGTTGTAGGGTGGCTTGTGTGTCCTTTTTTATTTTTGTGAGTTTTCATGTTTTCCAAGATTTGTTGCAGAGCTTTTATTATCTGGAAACTTTTCCATAAGTTTCTAGGAGTCTCCCTGTTTGAAGTCATTTTTTATTTTTCCAATTTTACAGAGTTATCCGTGCTTTTATGCGATATCAGTCGCGGATATCCGCACTTTTGTTGTGTATGACCCGTGAACATCCGCAAGTCTCAGTTCACACAGTCGCAGACCTTTGTGCATTTTGTGAAAAATTTCTTTCTTCAGTTTCTAGGAGATTTATGGGTTTCTCCAAGTTATCCTAGGCTTCCTGAGTTTGTGATTTTTTTGTTTTATTGTGTCTAAGCTTGTGAAAACCTTCAGATTAAAAAATATCTTGCTCTTGGCTTCCTAACATTCTTGGCTTATTTTTAGCTTGCATTTTTAAGTAAAATGATTTGCATTTTGATAAAAAAAATTGAATCGTGTATTCTGCAATCTCTTTTAGCATCTTTTGTTAGTTTTGCTTTGATTGGAAGAAAATGAAAAACTTAGTTTATGCTAGTTAGGTCTCTTTCTTTCTTTGCATTGTTTTGCATTATTATTTGAAAAAGAAAAAGATGGTAGCATAGGTTTTCGTTTTCTTCTCATATTAAAAGCATTTCAAAAGAAAAATAAGAAAAACAAAATACTTTTATTTGCTTCTTTTCTTTCTCTTGAAAGTTGCATTGTACATTTTGCATCAGAAAAAGGAAAAAAGATTGCATCTTTTGGTTTGAAGGATTGTTCATGTATTTTCTTTGTGAACCTCTTTTTCATTTGAAGAATTAGTGTAAAGTTTTATTTGCCAATGATCTTATAAGTTTCATTTTTGTAAGAGTCTCAAACAACATCATTTGCACCTCCATACCCCTTGAGTAAAAGCAACCACTAAAACGAACGCTAAACTTAAAATGTAGTAGAATTTGTTTCTAGGGTTCACAAACAAGTTTAGGTATGGGCCTTGGATTAGGATTGGAGAGATAACTCTCCAAGGCCGCAAAACAAACATAGAAGTCTGAGCTAGGGAGAGTCTCAAATCCAATTTTCGTATAAGTATAGCCAGGAACCTCCTCTAACACAGGAGCTAAACACAAGGTCATGTGAAGGAGAGTCGAAAAGATTGCCCCTCCGAAGCTTGATTAAGCGTAGTGGGGATGTCGTATTTTGGGGGTTTTGCTAGTGCATTTACCTCCATGTGAGGTGGCGATTTCGAATCTTCGGGCTTTGTTACCCTACCCATATGTTCAATCTCAATTGTCGATTGTACCCCCCGGACGCTGACTGCGAGTTGGTGACCTTAGTGGCTTTTCCTAGGGATCTTAGAGGTGACTTCGGGGGCTTGTCATGGTACCTGGGGCAGATTTTATATCACACTTTTCAATACTATTAGAGGGTGCCCCATGAAGCGTGGGTACTTGCATCATATAAGGTTGGTTAGTGGAGGTCGGGATAATTGCTTCTCACTCCTTCATTCATTGGTCCACGGAACTTAATTAGCCCGTGACTTCGTTTGGAAGGTCTCTTTCCACTTTTTCATTTTCTTTGGAATCATGACCTCATCCACCTGGGCTGAATATTTGGAAAATTTGTTTGCTTGCGATGTTTCTCTTAGGGATTTTTTGGAGTGTTGCTTTGTGTAGTTGACCTTAGGTTGTTTCAGTGTCACCGCTTTTGGATCATTGATTTAGGGTGGTTGACCAACTGTTATGCTAATCGGGAAGGTCCCCTGGTCTTTCTCTTGAAAGCATGGAGCCACCTCCTAGAAGGCGTGGGTTTTTATACCATTGGTTTGCTAGAGTCAGTGCGTGAGACTTTTATGGACATGAACAATCCCGCAAGGGACAAACCTGTGCATAAGAACAATATGGCCAAATTTCTTGAGGATACCCCCAAAGGACCCTTGCCCAAGGGGATTCTTGTGCTTTTCCTTTCTTTGGAAATGTTTGTCCCCCCTTGATGGCCACTTTGAACATTCCTTGGTTGAATGTAGGACTACAGGTTTGGTTGTGGACCACTCTAAATGTCCCAAATTCTATTGATGCTTCTCAGATAAGAACCTTATGCCAGGGGCATTGTAAGGATTTTGATCCTTCACATTCTAAACCCATAAAGTCTACTTCTCCTCCTTCTCCCTTTTTTGGTGAAAATCCGGGTACTAGTAACTAGAAGTCTAAAAGTAATAGGAAGAGGAAGAGTAAGACAAAGAAGTCACCAACCTCTACGAGTCATGTTGGAGACCTGTCACCAGCCTCTACAAGTCATGTTGGGGGGAAGAAACCAGCCTCTGATAGTCATGTTGGAAGCACAAGCCTAGTCACTAGAAGTCATACTGGCATTTCGTCAACAACCTCTATGAGTCATGCTGGGAGAAAAATTCTAGTCACTGCTAGTCATACTGGCATCAGGTCACCGACCTCTGAGAGTCATGTTGGAGTCTTGTCACAAACGTCTACTAGTCATGTTGGATACATGCAACTAGCCTCTACTAGTCATGCTGGCGGAAACCCACTAGCCACTGCAAGTCATGCTGAGGGAACTGATACTATTGAGAAGCCTAGATGTACAGGACATAAGCCCAAGTTCCCTTGTAAAATTTTCAAAATTGATCACCTTACTCATTTGTGCCCTATTATTTCCATGGTACAAAGAACATGGTCCTTATCTGAAGTCCCTTCTAGTTCTAAGTCATCTTCGATTTCCCAACAATCTATTCGATCTTTGGTTGATGAAGCAGTCGTGTTGATGCAATCATCATTCGACACCACTCTTGTTTTTGGGGGTGATGCGTCTCTTGACCGTGTTGTATCGCATCTTATTCAACCAGTGGTTGAGGAAGTGATCACGTCGATGCAATCTTCGGTCGATCCCACTCTTCTCTTAAAGAGTGAAAAGTCTAAGGAAGTGACATCGTCGATGCAATATTAGGTCAATCCCACTCTTCTCTTGGGGAGTGATGTGTCTTCTGACCATATCCTTATCATTTCCAGATCAATACCTTCTGAGCAAGGGGGAATTCCATTCTCTTTGAGTATGCTCCCTCCAAGTCTTAGGATGGTTTCCTTTGATTGGAATGATCTTGTAAAGCCTCACCTTCCTTCTTCCACACCCTTCCAGATCATGGTTGGAATTAATAATTAAGGCATTCCTAAAACTATTGTAGATGAAGGATCCTTTGCAAGTCTTTTATCATCCCTGGCTTGGCAAGCTTTGGGTTCTCCCAAGCTTGTGTGAACTACCAGTGAGTTGTTGGATTTCAACAGAAGACCTAGCGAATGTCTGGGGGTTCTTCCTTAGTTTCCTATCACATTAGGTGGGAAAACTATCTGAGTTGATCTGTTAGTGGTGCCAGGCCCTTTAGACTTTAATTTGGTTCTTGGGCATGATTATGTGTATGCGATGAATGTTGTGGTGTCTACACTCTTTCGTGTGATGCATTTCCATTACAATGGAATCATTGTCACTATTGATCAACTTTAATTTGATAATCACCATTCCGGTTCGGCTTTAACTCAAGCCTCCCCCTTGTGTGCTCTTAGTGTTCAAGTAGAATCTTCCCCGCCACTGGTGATTTATGTGGTGTCTTATCCTCAATGTTCAATTTCTCTTGAGAAGGATCATTTATAATTATGTTCACCTTCTCGAGACAAGGTCTCGATAATTGATCAAGTGTTTTATCTGATGGGGGAATGGGAGCCCTTACTTCCCCCCTATTGGCCTGAGTAATCTAGTGTTTCCTCTTGAGTCTGATCTTATTGTCTGTAAGACCCCGAGCCCTGGTATTTGTGAGTTGTCAGGCCCCGATTTCATGGATGTTGACTTGCCTTCAAATGAGGCCATCCTTGAAGCTATGATTATGGATCTTCGACCTCCCTCTAAACTAGAAGATTTACTGATTGGTTACCAACAAAACCTTTGGCTTGAGCCTAACAATGGGCTCTACCTGGAGCACTGCAATGCATAAGCCGCAAGGTTGTGTGGTCCTCTGTACATATTGTATTTTTAGGGTTTCTTGTTTTCAAGTTTTGTATCCCTTATTACTTGTCTTTATCAGAGGTTTCTATATTGGACTGATTAACTTCTGGGTAAGTGTTTTTGGTCTTATATACAGGACTTTGAAGACATTTTCTTTGGTGCCTTCCCTTTCCATGTAGATCTGTTCTAATAGGTAATGATCTTGAAACTTACATTTAGGGTAGGATGCATTCACCTTAACTTTTGCAATATGAGTTGCCATTGCCGCTTAAACCTAGCGTCAACCCCATTAACAAGCGATGGCACTTTTCTCTTTGTTCAAAAGTGTCATTTTGTTAATGGTAGAGCCTACCTTCCATGAGCGCTCTAGTCTAGAATCCCCTTGTATTATGGTGTTCATGTTGCTTGTTTTTAAGATCGAAAGTCCTGCTTAGCCCTCGCATGAGTTTGTGTTTGAACTTCATCCTTCTTACTCACTCTTATTCTAGTCGTTACCCATGGGAATCCCTCCCTTATATGTCGCTCACAATGGCATCACGAAGTACATAGTTAAGTTATTTTCAGACTCCTTAAAATTGAAAAGATTGTCGAGTGACCTTGTTCCTTTTACACTCATTAAATGGACCTGAAGGAATGTCTATTCAACACAAGTTTACCCCTTTTTCAGACTGAATGGACTAATTACTAAAAAAACATACTCTACTCTACGGGCTAGAAGAGTTCTCCTAAGTTGTGTTTTATACTTTTTCACACTAAATTTATGAAAAAGGATGAGGGAGTCTATAGTTAAGCTCTTTTTAGACTCCTTGAATATGAACAGATAGTTGAGTGATCTTGTCTCTATCACACTCGTTAAAAAGGTTTTGAAGAGCCATCCTTTTGGTATAATTTTAACCCTTTTCTAAACCGGCTGGACTTTGTACGAAAAATGAATACTCTGGCCCTACTATGACCAAAAGAGTTCTCCTTGGTACGATTTTATTATTTTTCAGGCCCTGGAGACTAAACTTACGAAAAATACCATTATGGAAAGTTTAGTTCCCAAATTTGAGTCATATATGCATCTGCATATTGATTGCTCGCACTTTTAGGCCTAATGTCGTCTTCAACATGTTGTTGTTGAACCAATTTCCTATGCATTCCTATGAGTTCCTAGCCTTGAAATTTGTGCCCTTGCGACTTGATACGTTATCCCTGGAGGGAACATCCCCCGAGTGTCCTTATCCTGCACATGCTTCCTTGCATTAAGCATAGGTATGTTCATTGTGCTCTGGAACTAGTTTGATTTCCTGCGACACTTGTTTCCTCCACTGTACAATAAGCATTGTTTTATTCTTTTTTCAAGCTTCTATAACATGAAAAAGACAAAAAAATAAAAATAAAACCAAAAAGAATGGGAGAACGTCTATCTCTTTTGTTGGCAACAATCTTGTCACCCTTGAACAAAGCACAATCTTGAGTCAGTATCTCATCGTTTTGGGTTTAGTATGGATTTAGGAGACTTTTTCTCATTTCTGAGTTTTTCTCCCTCGGTTGGTTATTCTTCCAACTATATGGAGCATTTGTTGATGCCTCCCATGTCACAGATGTATCCCATTTTATAAGGCATGTTGCCCAATTCACATAATGTGCCATGCTTATGTTCAAGGGAAAATTTTCAACCTGTGTCGGCCATTTTGCAGTTAGCCTTTGACCTTGCAAGTTGGCCTTCCCAAGTCAGGTCTCATCATCACAAGTATCGGTCTCTTTGTTTGATCTCTTCCAAATTTTTGGCCTTCTGCCACCCCTCATGCTCGATGATGGAGGATGCCTTAATGCGTTCCTTCCAGTGGGTTCCCTCTCATCAACTTTGACACATCTTGCTCTGGGAGAGGGATCTAGAGTTAGGGTTGGTACCTTGGGGATTGCAGTAATTATTGGCAGGTTCCCTCACTGTTGACAGTGGGAATACATCAAAGTCCCTTTCTCGAGAGTTTCTACCAGGTGTTCGACGCCAATGCATTCATTCACACTTGTTAGATAGTGCCATGGTACCTTGACTCCCATTATCATTATCGGTGGGTTGTCTCACTTTTGTTAACGATATACCTTAATGACCGGTAATCAAAAGATGTCTCATTGTGTTCGACTTTGGCTCATCTATTCACATAGTGTAGATTTGTACCACTACGGATCGTTGTGAATAGTTCAGGTGAAGTACGAGAACCACCTCTTTTGTGCTCCTTCCTGACTCAAATGATGCCACCTCATAGACATTAGTACTTACAGAGGATCAATTTGTTCATTCTCTTCATTCCAGATATCCTCTATTCTTGATCTTGAGACATAGCTCCATTGTGTATCTGTTCGTGGCTATGATCTACTTTGACATGGATCCACTGTGTATTCTTCATGGCCATGCTTTCTACTTCATATTTATTACACGGATCCAATGTGTATTGTTCGTGGCTATGGACATTAGTCATACTTTCATATGCACCATGGATCCACAATATATTTGCTTTCATGGCCATGCTTTATCACTCCTGAGCATGGGTATGCCTGACTTGGGAAACAAAACTCTTGCTTGATCTTTGCTGACGAATATTGGTTTTTGGATCAGTTGTTTGGAAACCTCTGTGGATACTTTGATGCATCCTCACCTCTTAGAGTTCATAATGTATTGCAACCATCATTTTTCCCTTCTGACCTCACACATTAGGAGGCATCTGTTATAGCACAAAATGCCACACCTATGCATTTGTGACATGGCCTAACTCTTTCCCAATGCTTGCTAGACTTTTCCCTTAAGGTCCTCTAAAAAAGCATTTAAAAAACATGCCCTAAGAGCATATCCACGGGTTTTCCTATTGCAACACACGAACATCCGCGACTTTCCTCACTACAACCTATGGATGCCCTTGTTTTCGATGAAAAATAAAATAATCATGTGTTTTCGGGTGAGTTTTTCAGTTGAGCTCATTTCCCAATGACCCTTTCCCATACACAACGAAATTCAACTCCCCAAACTTCATTGGGAATATATAAAACAACCATAGAGGGATAAAGAGGACACACACAAGTCCCTTGCTGCAAATTTATGTTGCCAACATCTAGCAAGCCTCCCTTCCCTATAATTCTCTGAGCAACATCCCCTTTAGTTTGGAAACTCCTTTTCTAGAGCTTCTTTCTCATTTTATGTGTCTAGTGGGTGTCTCCTTATCCCTATCTGAGTCATTAAGAGAAAATAATATCGATTGAGTTGATGCTTGAGGATTCTCGGAGGAACTCGGATAGTTGGCTTCAAGACGGTGCCTAAGGTTGGACAAGGTTGTAACTTACCTTTTCCACTTGCTGACAATAAAAGAGTCTGTTTTCCCCCAAATTTTCTCTTCAATGTACATTTATCTTTATGATTACTTTGAACATGACATATAACATACACATGTTTTTGATCACATAACTACTTTCGTCGCAACCCTAGTTTTGTATTCTATCTTGTAGACTAATTCCAATAGAAGATCAGGAGTTCTTCGACAAATTGGAGAGGGGATCGACATCAAACAGGAAAACAAGGTGCACCTTATTTTCTCCTCCATATCCCTACTTTCTCCTAATTTAGGTAGTTATTTTGTTTAGTTTTTGTGTGCTTATTGAGGGGAGACTGTTGTCTCTTTCACTTGGTCTTGCTCTATTGTGATTATGACCCATGGTCACATGGGAAAATTCCCTTAATCAACATGGTCAAGCAGGAAGAGGTTCAAGGGCATGAAATTAGTCTTCAAGCAAGTTAATGACACCAACGAAATCATAGCCATTGATTTTACGACTCCCAAGACTGTTAGATTCGATGAAGGGAGTGTCATCGAAGTAGGCTTGTCAGAGTGGTATGATCACTAGAATGGGTGAACTATGATGGGAGGGAATATGAGGATGAATGAGGTTCATGGATCAGGAAAACAATGAGATTTAATCGCAGCCGTATATCTCTATGGGTCTCACTTGATTTCTTAGCGTGAGACAGAGAAGGTGTGAGTTAGCCGTCATGCAAGAGGACACTCTGAAGTAATTGAAGTCGTTGATTGACCGACTTTGAGTACCATCAAATTTGGCAAAGAGTGTATAGTCGGAGTGGAATATGAATCCAATGGAGAAAATATTTGACGATGAAGGAATGATTTGATTGAAACTAAGTCGTTCATTTGGAAAGTTTCTAACAGTGAATCCGACAGTGTCTGGACTACGTTTTTTCGAGAATTTGCATAGCCAGAAAATTGAAACTTTTGATGGGAAGGCTCCAAGAAGAGTTCTGACGAGCTTGCAAAGGTCTAGTAGAAGATTGAAAATGCCAAGAAGAGAAAAAAATTAGGATTAATTCTGAATTTGAGATCAATAGTTTGGATCTAAGGACTGTTACAACACCAATTTAGTGATTTTTTCATAAACAATCCCGTTTTTGAATGTCTTTGTCTTGCAGGGCATTTTTAGGGCCTAAATAACATTTCAGAAAATCATATTTGTATGAAAATGTGTGTCCTTTCGTTTGGCTTATAAAATGATATATCTCGAAGAGAGCTTTCCAACAAGCTAAATTGTTTGTCAAACAGAGCTCGTATGAGAAAGTTATAGCCAAAACAATTAAGGTAAAATTTTGGCACCAATTTACTTCCAGAGGGCATAACTCCTTGCTGAGAAGTCAGTTTGGGGCATAGGAGCAGTCTATGGGAAGCTATTAAACAATAGAAGACATTCAATAATCTAGAATTGAGATCTGGGTAACTAACGATGTGCAGGATGGGAAATAAGACACATATATCATACAAGGATAAGAATGTAAAACAATCAAAACTTTTGTGGGTTGTAACTAAAAGTATGAAGCCTAGTTAAGGGTGAACTTGTGACAGATTGTTAAAAATATAGTTATGGAATTACCCAATTGAGATTATGTCAAAATCCCAAAGGATTTGGTGTAGGGATGCATAAACAGGGTTAAAATTGCTAAGTCAAGCGAAAGTGCAAAGGGACAAAGTTGTCATTTCTAGATTGTTGCAATTTTTGACTAGGGCATCCATTTGACAATCTGTGAGTTGATGTAAGACCAGTGTTAGAAATATTATCTGTGTCAAGTAGAAATATTTTCTTGATTCTCAATGGATTTACCTCTACAAGCGGCCAAAGTTAGTGTTTAAGATTATTTTGCACTTGGGAAAAGGTGTACAGAAGGGTTAAATTGGCAACATCCAATTGACTACAACTTTCTGCTCGTTGCTTAGAATTGAGCAAGGAAGTAGTCCTTGGAAAGATATTGGATAGTAGAATATGGATACCCACTCAAAATTTAGTTTGAGATGAAAGTTTCTCAAGGAATCGGAAGGAGGTTTTTGATAGACTTGAAGGATGTCATTAAATAGGATGGGAATTTCAATAATACATAACTTTTGTCCTGTGAATCGGATTGAAGCATGGGTATGGCCATTGGAAATGTAATACATGAGGTATAATGCTAGAAGGTATAAGTTATCTAGGGGAGCATTGGGTTTCTCCATAAGGTTACAGGGGGAAGTGGATTTGGATTCCATTAACCATGTAACTACTTGATATAAGGATTTTTCCAAATAATGCCAAATTTTGGAGAAACACTTCCAACTAATAGGGATATGTGCCAGAGATGATTGATAGGTAAGGAAGAGTATTGAAACTCATTATGGTTCATATGAATAAGTGTAGGGGCACATGTAAAGTGCAGTAGTTTGGCAAAGTAAAAGATGTGGAGCTTATTTAACAAGGCATCGATTAATAAGCAGAGGAGCACTCTAATGGAATGTGTTCTGTGAAGGATATCATGAAAGGAGGTGTGACTCATGGTTGAGTAAACCATATCTATGTGAAAGTATGGGAATGACAAAAGAATAAATTTTTAGATATGATCTACCAACTTTTTTTTTGAAAATACCAAAAGCAAGGAAATTGTATATATTATCAGAGTGCGTAGTGGGAGCAAGATGCAAGTGCAAATGGGAGAGTGTAGCATTCCATTTGGAGGATAGTGGTCTTGAATGGTCAAGTAGTTCTTCCCAATTAATCACTTAATGAAGTGAAGAGAGGTATGTAAAATCGAGCAAGTCCATGGGTGGAAAAGTGTAATATACCAGATATAAAAGTATGCAGAATATAAATAAAATGCTAGAAATGGCAGAATAAAAGTAATATAACCAGAACAATCACCACAATAACACTGAAATGATATAAGAATAACAACAGAAATA
>ML793088.1:90619-143190 GCA_009831015.1 Picea engelmannii
ATAGCATGGTTGAAGATGTTGATAATGTTGTTGCATATGAAAACCATCCACACGAAGACAAATGAGGATGGAAAAATGTTGATAAAGAGGTCAATAAAATGTCGACAAGATATTAGTTGAGTTGATAGCTTCAATTAAATGTAATAACAACCATGCAAGTATGCATTTGGGGTTGTTTATGCTGTATACATGTTGAAGGGAATTGAGTTAAGAATTCCCTCAGTCGAATCTCAATATTTGATTTGATGTAAAGGCAAGAGGCCTTGAGTATGCAAATATTAATTGTTGCTTGGATGCATTTATAGGAAATATAATTGCATATTGTGTTATGTTGGTTATAAGATCACAACCAAGTTAAGTTAGGAGACATTAATCATGTTGTAACAATGAATGCCTTTAGAGATGGTCATGTGTGAGGCCATGATGAGATTGGATATGGAAAGGCTATAGTGCCATCCAAGTGCATAATGGTTTTCCCCTATGTAACTGTGGTTTGGACTGCAACCTTTTTTCCTACACTAAATAGAACTAAGGGATGATGATCCTAGTGTTGTGTATGGGTTGAAGAGGAAGGTATCCAAAGGATCAGACGGGTTGTGGGGAATAGTTTGGATGATGTATTAAGGAATGGGCCATACCTTCCAACTCACATGGTGGAATGCATCACATGAACGTATGGTATTCCATAGTCAATGTAAGGATGAATTGTGTGGATGTGGTGTAATACCCCTAGGCCAAACCCCAATTATACATATAAATGTAAATATGCATATAGGTTGGTGAGACATTGGCACTTGGTTTTTGGCGTTGTGCGCACCTGGGTTAGTGTGTGAAGATTTGCTAACAAGACATGGGTGCATAAGTCATAGTGATGCGAGCGCTTGGGTAAGTGGGCACTTCCAGGTCATTACAACGCACTTACCCATGTGGTCATAGCACTATGACTTGTATATATATATAACTTGACTATGCGCACTTCCATGTCATTACAATGCACTTACCCAAGTGCACACAACACTATGACTTGTGCGAAGCACCTGTTTGGTTATTAGGCTAGAGAGCCAAATGCTAAAATGGTCAGTGAGCCATCATTGTAATATGCAATCACATGCAAATATTAATGAAAGCACATCACTACTACAGACCAACCATGTAAAAGAGTATTGGGGGTTAAACTCCACTAGGTAGGGAAAAGGGGCTAAGCAAGGGGAGCTTAATCCCAAAGGAATAGTATATTAATATTCATTAAAGTAAAAAGTATGGATATGGATATATCCTAAGTTTCTAAAGTGGGGGACAAGGCGAATTCATCATTCATTTGGGATTCTTACCATTCACTCATCCATGCTACCATCCATCCCTGTACTTGGTTTGTTGTAGGTTGAAGAGGCAGGTTGTCAGGTCCGTGAGTAGTTTCTCTAGGTGAGAAACTACTCAGAATTGTTCCCCAGTGCACTGGAAAATAACTACAGGGCTCTGAGACTTCCTGTCTGGCCTATTGTTGAAGTCCCAGAAGGGAAGTGGGATAGCCAAGGGACTGTTGAGTAGAGAAGGGGCACACTTCCTAGGGTGGGACATGCATGCGGGGAATGAGATACTGTAGGCTAGTTGCATTAGTTGGGCACCTTACACTGAGCAATTCTGTATATTATCAGACCTTAGTCCAGCTTAGGATTTCCTATGACCTGGTAGAGTTTATACCTAGCTTAAGGGTGACCCACTGCTAATATTATGAGCAGTGTGGTCTATGGATGGGAGGAACGTGGAAGGTATGCATGCAGTTGGTGTTTATTTCATGAGATACATGTCTTTCATGTGCTTATTTTATTTATTGTGTGTATAATTATGTGTCTTCTGCTATGGAATCTCTCTGATAATGGTGTTTATAATTTATTATTGTTATTCCACTCAACTCTATTCATATGCATAACATTTCAGTAATTTAATTGTGTGTTAATTCGGGTGTTGCGTTAATATTTATGCATTTGTTTTCATGGGTTTTTCCTGCGTATGTTGTATGCATATTTTTGTTATTATTTTTTATGAACATGCTCATTTGTAGAGTATTTTTATGATTTAAATTAGTATCAGAGTTCAAAATTTTAAGTGGCATAGCCCAACAAGTGGTTGGGGATGTTACATGTGGCCATGAGTATTGGCACATTGGTTTTAATTATGGGTAATGTTTGATTGCATTATTAAAATCTTGGTGTGTTGATAATGCATGTACATTGAATGATAGTTGCATTCTAAATAATATGATTATTGGTTGAATGTCATTCTTAATGTGAATAATGGTTGGAAATGATTGAATTGTTGGTAAAATACAAATATGAGATCATTTCATGAATTGCTATAAATGTGCATGAATACTAACAATCTATTTGGCTGCATTAGACTTGAGAAAATGCAGGAAGAATGGTCCTGGATATTGCATGGATCTATGCACATAAAGGAGACCGGTTCCTGTTGTTGTGTGAGTCAAATATAATTAGCAAGAAATCTCATGTCTGGGAAATTTTATTTCCCCATATAAAACAATTTTGAAAATTTATAATTTAAAAATTGATAACAATTTGTTTGGCTGAGTGAAATTTAGAAAATTCCAGGGAGAATTGTCTTGGATATGGTAGGGATGTAAGCCCATAAAGAAGACCGATGATTATTGTTGCGTGAGCCAAACATAATGAGCAAGAATCTTGTGCTTGGAAAATTTTGTTTTCCTGTATAAGATAGATTTGAAAATTTATAATTGAAAAATATATGATGATATCTCATGTTTATTGCATGCATACAATGCAAATGAAATGATTGTCACGGGTTATACATTGCTAGTGTAAGTCTAGCAACAAGTGACATTCGTCTGCCCAAGAGAACCTTAGTAAATGATGGATCACCCGAGGAATTTTATAACAATGAAAGGGATGCTTGAGCCTAGAGGGTGATTACAACTAGAAGAAGCAAGTTGTCAGGCTTGTAAAAGAAGCAAGTTATCAGGCTTGCAAATGAATTGGGTTGTCAGGCTTGCAAAAGAATCGGGTTGTCAGGATTGAAGAGTAAACTCTTATGTGAGTTGCACTGCATCAACAAGATTGTTGCTGGTTATTTTTTACTGCTATTTTTCCTAGCAGTGAGTTCCCTTGAGTTCCCAATAGTGCGATTCCTAGTTACCTATGCCAAAATATCTCGATAAATGAATGGTGCAACCCGATGGACCAAGGACAGTGAAGGACATAAAAAAAGTGGGAAGTTTGTAGTGAAACTTGCTTAAAGATTGATGGACGAAGGAGTTAAGGAGCCTGTCTACAATGAGAAAACACATATCTGAGCCATGGCCAATTGCATTTATTTTAGTGAGTCGCAATGCATGAGATTTATGGTCATCCATAGCTTACCCTTTGTAATGAGTTTCTCAAGCAAGATAAATCTTTTTTGTTTATACTGTGTGGGTGTAATCTGGTCTATGGAGGTTTGTTGTCATTCTGGTTTGAGTTAAATTGCTTGAAATTTTGTTTTGATTAATAGATGCAAGCTTCACTAGCTCAATCCTCTTTGGGTCATGTTTTGTCTTGTTGGTTGATTTCCACTCACCCATTGGTCGCTCATACCTATCTAGGCTGTGTTTTTTCTTGTTTACTGAGTTTTCACTCACCCACAAATCATATTTCCTCCTCTGGATTGAATTTTATCTTGTTTGTTGTGTTCACACTCATCCACAAACTGTATTTCCTCATATGGGACACATTTTAACTTGTTTGTTGATGTTTTCTAGTTCCCAATGGGTCATACATTAGTTTCAAATGGTTATTGGGACATATGTCACCTCATACGTCTTTTCTCCCTTTCCCAAGGGTTGCACGTTTCTCACCCATAACATTTCCCTTTGTTGATTGACTTAATTTGTTGGGCATGGAATTTTCCTATTGTTGGTCAACTTAATTTGGTTGTGTGTTTCCTTGTTGTTGGTCAATCAAATTCTTTCTTTTTTGTTGATTGAGTTCCCTCCTTAGTATTGGATTGTGTGAGAGTAGCATTTGGTTAGCCAAAATGAGTTTCATAGTCTTGGCTCATGATTGAATCACAAAGTGTGTTCCATTGTTGGTAATTAAATATAGATAACATTCAAATGCAAATAGAGCATTGAATCAAAATTGTAGAGAACCAATCAAATATCATTCCGCAAAAGCATTTGTGTTGATGAGATGGACAGGCCATAGGCCTACCATTTACAGATCATATGCTATCAGAGTAGCTTCATCAAAGACCTTGAAGCAACTTCCATGGGAAAAGCCCCGAAGAGGGAGAAGCTAGAAGAGTTGAAATACTTCAATAGGCAGATCCAAGAAGAAATTCAATATTGGAGGCAGAGATCATATGAGTTGGAAAAAGAGTTTTCTAAGCACCGAGACCCATTCACCACTTTGAGGGAAGAATTAGATAGGAGCAAATTGCAACTCTTGCAGTTGGGGGAGAAATTCACTGAGATGGATAATTGGCAAGAGGAGAGGTTCATCGAAGTGAATGCACAACTATACCAAGACTTGGTAGTGAAGGAAGAGGCCTTAAAGAGGCTATAAGAAGTTTTCTAGGAGACCAAGCAAGTCCCTTCTATTTCCATTGTGGAAGCCAACACCATGACCACGTCAAGCATGGTAAACTCACCTTCCAAGACCCTTCATCAAGAGACCTTTGGTGACTTTGAGAAACACACTAGAGGCATCGGTTCCAAACTCACAAGGAAAATGGGATATGATGGCCAAGGGATATACAAGGAATGTCAAGGGATCCCAATCCTTGTTGTAGCTCAACAAAATCCCAAGCATGAAGGCTTGGGATTTAGTGGACAAGAAGCTAGCACACGTTTAACTTGAACCACCTTCGTCAAGGCAAGAAGAACAAGAAAATAAACCATTCCCATGGAAGACAAGGAAATTAAAAAAGGATTGTGCAAGTGATCTATGCGAACATCAGTGGCCACCCACCTCTTCCATTGATTCAACACAATTCTCCATCTCGGTAGTGTTTTTTTTTATTTTTTTATATCTATAGTGTTTTAGTTCCTAAATTTTGGGGGTTGCTTTGAGGCATTAAATGATGTTTTTTGGCCATTTAGGGACCTGGAGTGGCCATGAACTACCTAATTCTGCCAACAATTGTACTTCTTAGCTAAATATTTCCAACGAGCTACTATGCACCCCAAATAGAGATTGTATGCAAAATTTGCACCCTTGGGAAGTTGGCATATAAACTAACCACCTTGAGGCCCACAATCCTTTTGGTGCTTTGTCTCCTAGGGTTATGGTTTTTTATCTTTAGCGTTTTGGCCTCTTAGGCCTTAGTACTTTATGCTAAAAGTCCATTTTCAACCTCTTATACTGTCTTCTTGTGAATGAGCATAACCAACACCTCTCACTTTAAAGACAAGATACCACCATTCTAACTAGTTGGTATTGCTTTGTAGTTTACAGTCTTTTTCTACTTGATTCATTAAGAAAATTTGGGTTTCACTGTATTACTATGGTCTATGCAATAATTATGTGTGTGTATGTGTGTTTCCATTCATATTCCTACCTTTCATTTTGTTCTCTATATAATCTAGATCAGTGGTGTTAGAACAATATGCTCTTTGTTGTTTCTCGACACATGTCCCTGACGAGGTCAAGGTATAAAGAGTTGGGGATTGAGCTAATTTCACTTGGGGAAAACCACTTTCGTTGGCCCAAGTGGAATACTATTGTGGAAGAAAATAGAGATGACATAACAAGAGATCCTATCAAGTTATTACTTAAGGAATCTCTTGCACGATAAAGGAACGAGATGATGGACAATTTCACCCAAATCCTTCAATGACTGCCAATGGCGGTTGAGGTGTCTTCAACAAGCAACCATTTCAAAGGTGTGATACCCTTCAAGATATAAGTTAACTTTGATATCCCTTTATTTGAAGGCCAAACAGATGTATATGCTTTGGAGAAATGGTTAAATTTGTTAGAGGGTTAATACTCTGTTAAAAAAAAATTGACATTGAAAAGATCACCTTCGCACTCCTCAAATCCCTCGCCCATGTTAAATATTGGTGGGAAATTTTTTGGGAGAGACATAACGAAGATGAGTCTACAACATTTAGGATAGAACCAACTTGGGAAACATTTTTTGATGCCTTCAAGGAGGAATTATAGATTGTGGGAAACTAGGATGATTAATACATGAGATGGACAACTCTACGTTAGGAGAGAGACCATATGGTGTCGTAGTACACCAATAACTTCCATACTGTGTGCTCAAAGCTGGGTATCAGAGACTCCGTGTGACACTTGGTTTTGAAGTACCATATTGGACTACACATGTACATCCAAACATAGATGTATTTCTTGGACATTTCCTCATTGGGGGTTGCTTATTGATATGTTGTCAAAATTGAGAAAAAATTTAAGCAGTGGAATAAGTGGGAGTTTGGGTCTACAAATATGACACAACAAAAGAATGGTAAATATAGGCCCTAACTCATAGAACAAAGGAAAGAACAAGGAGAGTCAACCTCAAGAAATCCATTCCAAGCTGCAGGTGAAGAAGGGTAATGGGAAGCTAAAGAAGGACATTGGAAAGTGGTGTGAGTTCCAAAAAAGTGCTTGGCACAACATTGATGAATGTTGCTCGAAACAATCATTACTGTCGATCTTAAAGAAAAAGAAGCAAACTTTGGCTCGAACTTTGACTTGGAGAAGGATAAGGGAAAGCAAATCTTTGGCACAAAATCCAGTGACACCATCGCAACCACAAATATATAACCTGAAGAGTCAAAGGAGATTGAGGGGGGGAAATGCCTCTCCCATTCATAAATGTGAGTGAAGGGGACTCCACTACATTTCATTGTTGATAACAATAGTCAAAATAAATTTATCTCAAACGAGGTCAATAAGATATTGAAGTTGTTGACAATGTCGCACCCCTAACTATACACCATCAGTTGGTTGAGCCAGGGATGAGACATTCACATAAGCCAACAATGTCACATATCCTACATCATCAATCCCTTCAAAGATGAGGCACCATGTGTTGTTGCCCCACTTGAAGTTTGTGATGTTATTTTAGGACAACCCTATATGTGGAAACATCACAATGTTTATGATTCCAGGACCCGTAGTGTCATTGTTACTTTTGGAGGTTAGCTCTACAAGGCACTAGAGGTAGTTTCGACTACTATAATTTCCTTTCTCTTGGAAAAGTAGTGCTAAAAGATAATCTGTTAGATTGGAAAATTTTTCCTCTTCACGGTTCGTTCAAAAGGTGAACGAAAGGTCATTGCCACCACCACAACCTTAACACAAGGCTTCTCTACATAACAAAAGCAAGTGGACAAGATTGTAGAGGAATACAAAGATATTCTCGCTTCACCTGCGAGGGTGCCTCTACATTGCCAAGTCAAACATTCAATTGACTTTATACCTATTGCTCATTTACCTAATGGCCCAATATACATACACCCTCTTTTGGATAATGAGAAAATTAAACGTCAAATTCATGATCTCATCCAAAAGGGCCACATTCAATTGAGCTCCTCACCTTGTGGGAGCCCAATTGTGTCAGTGCATAAGAAATATGGGAGATGGTGACTTTGTATTGATTATAGAGACTTGAACAAAAATCATTGTCAAGAACTGATACCTAATCTCTTGAATCGACGATATTCTTGATCAGCTTAAGAGCACAAATTCTTTGGTGAGATTGATCTGAAGTCAGACTACCATCAGGTTTTAACTGAACAAGTTGATGTATGGAAGACAACATTCAAATATAAATAAGGTCTTTTTGAGTGGTTGGTCATGCCTTTTGGCTTGAGTAATACTCCAACAACATTCATGAGTATGATGGATGATATCTTATGGATATTCACAAACTATTTTGTGGTCATATATTTGGATGACATCCTCATCTTCAATAGAACCTGGGAAGAACAGTTGCACCACATTCAATAGATCATGAGCACCCTGTGGCAACACAAGTTATATGCCAATCTGAAGAAATGCTCATTTGGCATGTAAATAATTTTGTATTTTGGATACATCATGTATGAACATGGGGTGTATCTCGACCTAACCAAGATCCAATTCATTCACTATTAGCCAACCCCTATGAATCTAAGAGATCTCCCCATCTTCTTGGGCCTTGCTGACTTCTACCGTAGGTTCAAGTTGGGGTTCTCTCATATCACTTGGCCCTTAAACTAAATGACCAAGGAGGGAACTAAAGCCAAGTTTTCCTTGTTTGAATCACAACAAAAATCATTCAAGGATCTGAAACATTGTCTCTACTCAACACCAGAGCTCACTCTACGAGACCTACAACAAACATTTAAGATTGAGATAGATGCCTCCAACTATGCTATCAATGAAATCCTCATTCAACATGGACATATGGTGGCCTATCATCAACGAAACACTATTTGATATTTTTCATAGGTATCCCACCTATAACAAGGAGATGTACTCCATTGTGTAGGCATGCCGACAATGGAAGCATTGTATTTTGGGGAAGGAAATGATCATCCACATTGGTCCCAAGCCTTTGCAATTCATGAAAACACAATGAAAGTTATAGAATGACTGCCATCAGAAGTGGTCCACGTACTTGCAACAATTCTACTTGAAAATTAAGTACAAGAAGGGTAGCACAAACCGTGTTGCAGAATGGACCCTACTCATGGTGCTAACCAGAGTTCTCAACTTTTGTGGGTACAGGACCTATGGGTGACCCCAATTGTATGACAATGGCCATAACTTTGCTGCTACATATCAGGAACTGAGAACGTGTTAAAAAGTTTTAAATTTTCACCTCCAGGATGCACTTTTGTGCTATCTAGGCCATCTTTGTGTTCCTTCAAGTGAGTGTGCAAAGCTAATTTGGGAGGAACATTACAGTCGAGTGGCAAGACACTTCAATGTGGAGAAGATACTAGTAGTGCTTCAAAAGTATTTATGCTGGCCAAAACTCCAACAAAATGTCACTAGGTATATCAGATCATGCACTGCCTATGCCATTGTTAAGCATGTTATTAAGAAGTAGGGGTTGTACACTCCTCTACCAACCCTAGACAATCCCTGGGAGTCAGTCTCCATGGATTATGTGTTAATTTTTCCCTCCACCAATCATGGTAATGATTGTGTTTTTCCGGTTGTTGATCGGTTCTTTAAGATGGCCATTTTGGAACCATGTAAGAAGAGTATCACAGCCGAAGCCACTGCAAAGATCTTCTTTGAACATACTTGGGTTTATTTTGGGATACCAAAGACCATTATTTCAAATAGGGATAGTAGGTTCCTTAGTACCTTCTAGTCCACCATGTGGTCTCTGATGGACACCAAGATGACCAAATTGACGATCTTCCACCCCCAAACAAATGGACAAACAAAAGTGGTCAATAGGATGATTGTGCATATCATGTTCATGCACAACTACAAACATCCACATACATGGGATGAGAGCCTTTTATATGTTCAACATGGCTACAACAAATACCTCCACAACTCTATTAGCCACAACCCTTTTCATGTGTGCTTGGGGTTCCAATCACTGGCCCCTATTAATGTAGCTTTTCCCATTGCATCTTCATAGGAAGAGTCCTCACATGCTTAGACTGAAGTACATAGAGCAAAAAAAGTTATTAAATGGATCTAGCACATTCAACAACAAGTTCATGATATATTGTAGAAAGCCAGTGCCAAGTATAAGTAGCGACATGACTAGCATTGAGTTCCACACAAGTTTCAATTTGGTGATAAGGTGTGGTTACATTTGTAGAAAGATAACCTCACAACCCCCCAAAGGAAGATCATACCACTTCTATATGGTCCTTACACAATCATGAATGATGTGGGTGAGAATGCTTTTGAATTGAGTATTCCCCCTTTCCTTGGCTTTCACCCAGTATTTAATGTGGAGCTGCTTTGATCGTATTTTCCACACCTATTGGACACTTTAGAGGTGGTTGAGAATTTTTCCCCTATAGAACTCAATCCTGAATGCGTTGAGAAGGATGTAGTAGATTGGATCATGGACACCAAGACAAAGGGCACCCACCAATAGAACATACAACTCTATCAGGTTGTCAAAGTAGGACAACTTCTTCACCAAGGCAAGTGGCTCACAAAGAGCCAAATTCAACAAAAGTTTCTCCGTCTAATGAGGGAACTTGATGCAATGGGGACCATTTCTTCCTAATGTGGGAGGAATGATCTAGGTGGACATCAGTGGCCACCCACCTCTTCCATTGACTCAACATGGTTCTCCATCTTGGTAGTTTTTTTATCTAGAGTTTTTGAGGTCCTAAACTTTTGGGGCCATTTTGAGGCCTTAAACGATGTTTTTTGGCCACTTGGGAGTCCAAAATGACCACAGATTACCTAAGATACTTCCAACAAGCTACTGTGCGCCCCAAACGGAGGTTGTATGCAAAATTTGCGCCCCCAGGAAGTTGGTGTATCATCTAACCACCTCGAGTCTTGCAATCCTTTTATCACTTCATCTCCTAGGGTTATGGTTTGGGTTTTTTAGGATTTTTCCCTCTTAGGGCTTAACACTTTATGTTAAAAGGCCATTTTTAGCCTCCTGTAATGTCTTCTTGTGAATTAGCGTAGCTGATACCTCTCTCTTTAGACATAAGCTACCACCATTCTAGCTAGTTTGTATTGCTCTGTAGTTTATTGTCTTTTCCTATTCCATACATTAATAGAATTTATGTTTCACTATATTACGTGCTCTTTGAAATATTTATGTGTTTGTGTTTCCATTCATATAACTACCTTTCATTTCATTCTCTATATAATCCAAATCAACAACAAACCACTCAAATATGCTTGTAGAAGCTTGGAAGAGGGAAACACAGAGATGATTCCACCATCCAGATTCACTCCAACTCTTGGGGGACCAAGCAACCAAGATGGCAAGCATCATCACAAACCAAAAAGTTATGACATGTTTTGTTTATAATGCAATAAAAGGGGTCATAAGGCTAGCGATTGTTGGCACTCTATAAGGCCAAGAAACCCATGCATGAACTGTTGTTAGTACTGCAGATTGACTAGACATTACGGGGGAAAATCCATTCCAACAACCTAAAAACCAAGAATAAATATTGGATAGTAAAGGTCAAGGGGAAAGAAGAGTTGCTTGCACTTGTATCCCATTGAGAAACGATTTTGCAACAAATTATCGCAACAACGGACGTCATCTCTAGCCATGAGATGGACAACAAGGTTATCTCAAAGGCATCCCCTACTCTTCTCTTATATTCCATCCTATAATGGAGGCACCTTTTCTTAAAGATTTGTCGAAGTTTGTTTGATGATCAGAGAAGAAGAAGATTGAAGGGAGTTGAATATTTTGGGGACCAAAATCTTGCAAATGGGGAGGTGTGATCCAAATTGGATCATCACCAAACTTTGTAATACACACCTAGTTCCTTTACCCTTTTTGTAAATTTTGTAAGCATGTCCTTATTTTATTTTATTTTGTTATTTTTGGAAAAATTGGAAGTGGAAATTAACCATTGTGATGAATGGCCTTTCAAAGGCATCACATCAAAACTAAATGTTGTAGTGAAGAAGGACATCAAAAAAAGGGGGAAGTTTGCAGAGATGAGAACTCAAAGAGTGCAAACTACATGAAGATCAATGGGTGAAGGAGTCAAGGAGCCTATCCACTATGAATGAAGGTGTCTATGAGCCATGGTCATCTACATTTCTTTTAGTGAGCAACAATGCATGAGATTTCTCGGCATGCATAGCTCACCCTTTGTAATGAATTTCTCGAGCAAGATAAACCTATATTGTTTATACTATGTGGGTGTAATATACTCTATGGATGTTTGTTGTGGTTATGGTTTGAGTTAAATTTCTTGAAATTTATGTTTTGGTTAGTAGATGCAAGCTTCAGTAGGTCAATCCTCTATGGGTTGTGTTTTTTCTTGTTGATCAAGTTTCCACTAACCCACATATCATATTTCCTCCTCTGGGATGCATTTTAGCTTGTTGGTTGTGTTCACACTCACCCAAAATCATATTTCCTCCTCTGGGCCACATTTTAACTTGTTGGTTGGTGTTTTCTAGCTCCATCTAGGTTGTATGATGTTTGCAAATGGTTGTTGGTTCATATGCCACCTCATATGTCTTCTCTCTGTCTCTTGAAGACCACACATTCCCCACCCTGAACATTTTCCTTTGTTGGTTGACTTAATTTGCTAGGCATGACATTTTCCTATTGTTGGTTGACTTAATTTGGTTGGGTGTTTCCTTGTTGTTAATTGATCAGATTCTTTTTTTTGTTGATTGAGTGCCCTCCTTGGTATTGGATTATGTGAGAGTAGTCTTTGGCTAGCCAGAGTGAGTTTCATAGTCTTGGATCATGATTATAATCACAGAGTGAGTTCCATCGTTGACAATTAAAAATAGAGAGCACTGAAATCTGAATAGAGCATTGAGTCAAAACTTCAAAGAATCAATCAAGTATCATTCCACAAAATCCTATCATTTACGAATCAACAGTTGACAAGACTTGTAGTAGAGGGTTAACCTATTTGGAGAGATGATGTGGGAGACGTGTGGCACCATATGATTGGTACACATTATAAATTAGCACCCCTAAGGAAGGAGGCCTTTTGGACCCACAACCATTGTAGTCATTTGTTGATTCTCATATCGATAGTGGGGAAGAATCCCATGGGAAAGCTGCATGGATTATAGTGTGATGTGTCAATGATCCGTAAACGGTAGGCCTATGGCCTGTCCATCTCACCAACACGAATTCTTATACATAATCAAAATATTCTTTCTATCTTGATCTTCTTCCATTGCTTGTAAGCCCTGCAATATGCCAGTCAATAGTCAAGTCGACCAAATAATAAACCCGTCGACTACCCACAAGTCTAGTTAACCAAATAATAAACCCTTTGACTGCCCACAAGTCGAGTCGGCCCAATGATTGACCAGTTTAATGCTTTGATGGTCGGGTTGACCAAATGATAGAACAATTGACGACTCCAGTGGTTGAGTTGACCAAATAAAAGCTTGATCGACTACTCCAGTGGTTGGGTCAACCAAAGGAAATCTCAGTCGACTAAATGAAGACAAATCAACCATGGGAAAAACCCAGTCGAACCAAGGGAAAGAAACAAATCGTTTGCAAGTAAAGTTGACTAAATAGACATAGAGAAAATCTACCTGATGGAATGAATCGACTAGTGGTTATAATTTTTTTTTCTAGAGGGAGGATTTGATCTTCAACGGCAAATGAAAAATGTTTGCAAGGTGATTTTGGTAACCCACAACAAATAAAACTGTCTAGGGGTGATTTTAGTCACTCAAAGCAAATAAAAAAAATACAAGGACGAATTTAGATGCTCGACAATGAATAACAAAGATCTATAAATTCACCCAACAAATAGTTCTTGGCATTTACATATTGTGTGCAGTCCATATGGATTCCATACGACCCATGGGTGAAAGGGAAACACCCAGGTAGTAGTGAACTCGCCCAGGCACAGAGAAAATGTCTCAAACAAACAAGAAATCACCCATGCAAAGAGGAAATCGACCAACATGGAAATTTAAATACCCAACAAGGACTAGATTATGTGGATGGGTACTACAGGCTCAAAATTTACTTCAATGGAGTATGAATAGATCTTCATAACTCATCATACACAAAGAACAAAATGCATTAAATCACATATATCGAAATTTAAATGAGATTATTTTATTATGCTCTGGAGAAAATTACAAAAATGTGAGTTATACACAGACTCTGTGTATTGTTACTCACCGAGAATAGAAAATTACAGAGGCCAAGGCTCAGAGACACCTTCCCTTAGAGTGAACATGCACTTTGACTCCTTCATCCAATCAACTTGAAGCAATCTACCCTCTTCAAGCTCTAACTTTTGATATTTGTCTTCCCTATTTCTCATTGCATCTTCCCCATTGATGTCCTTCTTCATTACAACCTTCATTTTTAATGGGCTACCTTTGGAAGGCCAACCATCACAATGGTTCGTTTCCACTTCTAATTTTTGACAAAAAGACAAAATAAAATAAAAAGGACATGTTTACAAAATTTACAAAAGGAAAGCAACTAAGTGCTTATTACAAAGTTTTGAAGAGGATCCAATTCACATCACACTTCTCCATTTGCAGTCTTTTAGTCCCCAAAAGCTTCATTTCCCTTCAATATTCTTGTCCAATTATTAAGCAGAATTCGACAAAACTCCACAAAAAGGTGCCTTCATTGTAGGATGGAAGATAATAGTTGAGTAGGGGATGTCTTTGGCATAACCCTGCTATCAATATCATGGCTCGAGATGACATTTGTTGCTACAATAGGTCATTGGAAAAACATTGTTGCTTGGGCTGCAAGTGCAAGCAACTCTTCTTTACCCTTGACCTTGAATCTCCAAACTTTCTTCTTGGTTGTTATGTTCCTAGGATGGAGTTCTGGGTGAAGCCTCTAACATATGGCTTCCTAATTTCTAGTTAGTCTGCAGTACTAGAAATAGTTCCTGCATGGGTTGCTTGGCCTTCTAGAGTGCCAACAATCTCTAGCCTTATGACCCCTTTTCCTGCAATAGAAACAAACTATGCCATACCTTTTCAATATTTGATGATGCTTGCTATCTTGGCTATTTGTTCCCCCAAGAATTGGAGTGAATATGGATGGTGGAATCATTTCTTTGTTTCCCCCTTCAAAGCTTCTACAAGCAATTTTGGGTGGCTTGCTACACATGAATTCTTTTCCAATTCCTCTTACCTTGACAAAAGTAATTTGAGATGAACTTATTCTAGTTCCTTGTCCACCAAATGATAGGCCTTCATGCTTGGGATTTTGTTGATTGACAATGCAAATCATAATCCCTTGGACATCCTTGCCTAGCCCATGGAAAGCATAACCCATTTGCCTCATGAGTTTGGAACCGATGCCTCTATTGTGCTTCTCCATGTACAAGGATTTGCTCATGGAAATTGCTTCAGGCCTTTGATGAACCTACTCTAATACCATTTGATCTATAAATGGTAGGCTTATGGTTTGTCTGTCTCACCAACACGAATGCTTATGCTGAATAAAATTCTTCTTTCTATTTTGATCTTCTTTCATTGGTTATAAGCCTTGCAATATGCTAGTCAATAGTCAAGTCGAACAAATAATAAACCCGTCGACTTCCCATAAGTTGAGTTGACCAAATAATAAATCTCAAACACCCACAAGTCAAGTCGACCAAATAATAAACCCTTCGACCACCCACAAGTTGAGTCAACCCAATGGCTAACCAATCGAATGCTTCAGTTCCCTTAAGTTGCATGGTTCCAGCAGTCAAGAGGACTCCTTCATTGGCCTCGATGTCTGCTTGCTCGTTTAGGTTTCGTAAGACATGGTAAAGCTTATAAGACCATAAATTCCCAAGGAGGAGTTGGATTTTCTCCAGGAGGTTATTGAGTTTTGCATTTTTGAGTTTGCTTTGGTGGATTAAGGCTTTGATTACTATCTGGGAGTCCCCAATTATTACCATATCTTGAACGCTATGATTGATTGCTTGATTGAGCCCTTGCCAGAGGGCTAGGTATTCTACTTTGTTGTTAGTTTCAGTTCCGAGCCCCCAAGTGAAGCTTAGCTTCATTGATCCGGTGGGGCTTTCTAGATTCCCTCCTCCACCTGCCAAGCCTGGGTTCCCTTTGGAGGCCCCGTCAAAGGACAAAATATGTTTCTTTTCCTTTGTCTTCTAGTCTTCAAAATCTTGTTTCTCCTTTCATATTTCCCAGGCTTCTTGGCTAGAGCTGTTGTCCTTTTTTCCCCCCTGGGCTTGAATTTTAAACTGCGCCAACCATTGTTCCTGTTCCAACTCTAGCACGCTAGAATTTTTTGTTTGGCAAAAGTAGGGAGCGCTTTCGCCAAAATAGGCCTATATCTTGGTCGCAACTTGGGTTAGACTTCTTTTGAATTCCCTGAAAAGTCTATTGTTTTGCTCCAGCCATATTTTCTAGAGGATTAATTTGGGGAGGACTCTCCACAGAGTGGATATTTGGCCTTTTTTCTCAGTCTGGAAAGGGCAGAAGGAATCCCAATTTTGGAGAAGGTTGCTTGTATCTTGGGGTGCGATGACGACACTCTGCAGCCCCAGAGCCAACTGCCAGACTTCTTTGGAGTAGGAACAGTTTAGTAGAAGATGGTCTGTGGTTTCTTCTGCTTGAAGACAGATCGGGCATTTATTGGGGCGTTCCCACCCCCTTCTTCTTAGGGTTTCTCCCGTTAGAATGCTTCTGTGAGGCAGAGTCCAGATAAACATGTCAATATTTGGGATGGACTTAGAGGTCCAAATTGCTTTCCAAATTGTTGGGTTTGGAGGGACATTGGGGTGGGCATTTGTGAGCTGATACCTTGCTACAGTGGTATAAGTCCCTGAGCTTGTTCCCCAACCTCGTTTGTCTTTTCCCCTTTTTTTCAGTGGGGATTTCCCTTGGAGGCAGAGCTTCAGGGCATTCCGGTCCTCTTCTAAATCAGGGGGGTTGTTAGCAATTCCCCACCTTAGCCACATCTTGTGCTCATCGTTCCCCCAAATTGAGATGTCCCAAAGAGTGTTTAAACTTTGAGTGACCATCCATTCTTTGAGTTGATCCAGATCCTGTCTCAACCCAATGGGAGGATCTCCCATGATTGAGTCCTGCCAAATATTGATTTTTTYCCCATTGCCTGGCACCCAAGTGAGATGAGGTCTRAAATGGGGCATAGTCTTMTGACAGAGCGAGAAGATTGGGAAGCCTCTTTTCTCCAGAATTGGGCGCTCTATACATCTTTCCCTTGGACCCCTAAAGTATTTTTTCCATAACGYTTTTTTACTCCAYGTTGGCTTCCTTGTGGTTAGGTTCGAAAGCATCTTTGCCCCTAGCGCCAGATTTTGAACATGTGCATTTTTGAAGTTGAGACCGCCTTCCAAGATTGGTTTAGAGATTTTTTCCTAGCTTATTAKATGCAKCTTTCTCCCTGACTRTTTCCCACCTTCCCATAGGAACCTTYTGAACATCACTTCAATTTTTTGTATTATGGAGGCAGGGGCTAGAAGCAGAGAGYTTTCATAGATTGGAATGCTGGCAAGGAMAACCTTGATTAGGACCACTTTACCTGCCAGATTTAACCACCTCGCTCCCCAGGAAGTTATCTTGTTCTTTATCTTTTCAATCATCAAATTCCARTGTGACGTTCTTGGGGTGGAGTTGAAGATTGGGACTCCCAGGTATTTAAAGGCRTCCCATTTGGTACAACCTTCCATTCCAAGTACCTCGACGATCTCTAACATTTCATTTGGYGTTATATTCCAACCATAGATCTTGCTTTTAGTAGGGCTTATGACACTTTCTGAGATTTCTATGTAAGCCACTAATTCATTCTTTAATTTCCTTGTTGTTTGTAAGCTCGCACCTCCCATTAGAAGAGTGTCGTCTGCAAACTGGGCATGATTTATGTCCTTTACTCCTGGCGCTATTCTCAAACCATGGAGATTGTTGTGATTCCGGCCGTGCTCTAGTTGGAAGCTCAGTATCGAGGCTTGAATTGCATAGAGGAGGGGAGAGAGGGGGCAGCCTTGTTGGAGTCCTCTGGAAGCTTGAAAGAACTTAGTTACCCTCCCATTCACAAGAGGGGCTATCCAAGGTGACCCGATACATGCTTTGATCCAGTTTACAAAAGCTGGGGAGAACTGAAAATTTTCCATGACTTGAAATAAAAAATCATGTCTTACTCTATCAAAAACATTGGCGAGATCAAGTTTTATTATCATACCTTTGTCTTTCCTCCGGATGCTTGAGTGCAGGGCCTCTTGCACTAGGATGATGTTATCTACTATGTGTCTGCCTTTGATGAATCCTCCCTGGTTTTCGGGGATGATTATAGGAAGAATTGTTTTGATTCTGTTGGCTATTATTTTTGTGAGGATTTTATATCTTATATTGCAGAGGGAGATTGGCCGAAATCTATTGAAGCTGATTGCTCCTTTTTCTTTCAGAATCAGTGCCAGGAAGGTCGAATTCGTTCCACCTCCTAGTTTGCTGCAAGTTTGAGATTTCTGGATCAGCTTCGTTAGATTTGATTTTATTATATCCCAAATTTGCTGGTAGAATCTTGCTGTGAAGCCATCTGGGCCTGGGGCTTTGTCAAGATTCATTTGGTCCAGTGCCTCCTTTATTTCTTGTTGAGTAACTTCCTTAGTTAGGCTCTTGTTGATGTCTTCCTTGATGAGTTTTGGGATAAGGGAGAGAGGGTACTCTTTGGGGTCTATATCAGTTCTTTGCGTTTCAGTATAGAGTTCTTTGAAGGCTTCAGTTGTCGTTGCTTTAATGCCTTCCAGATCCATGATTGTTTGATTTTGAACTTGAATTTCTGTTACTATTTTAAATTGCTTCCTTGCCTCAGCTTGCTTGTGGAAGTAGCTCATGTTTCTATCTCCTGCTTCGAGCCAAAGGCTTCTGGATTTCTGTCTCCAATAATTTTTTTCCTCCTGGCAAGCCTTGTGCCATTTCCTTTGTAGATGGTCTTCTTGTTGCAAGAATTCTTGGGTGATCTCCTGATTTTCCATTTGTAGTTGGTGGTTCCCTAGCTACTTTTGGGCTTCTTGATGAGTTTTAATTGGATTTGCCTGACCTTTTGCCCAAGTTTTTAGCGTTGTTTTTAATCTTCTGATTTTTTCTTCCCACACATAGAAGGTTGAGCCTCTTACTATGCCATTCCAGACTATGGTCACTAGCTTTAGGAAGTCCTTGTCTTGGGGCCAAGTTGGGCTAAATCTGAAAGGTATGGGCCCATGATTTTTTTCACATGAAATTTCTAAGAGGATGGGCTTGTGATCTAACACACTGTGAGGAAGGATCGAAGAGGTGGGAGTGAGGCCCATAAGAAAGAAGGATCTTTGGACGAGGAAGCTATCCAGCTTGGCTGCTATATGCCCTGGTCCTATCCTTTTGTTTGTCCACATATATTTGCCTTTAGTAGGCTTTGTATATTCTAGATCCCAATCTGAAATTAGATCTTCCACCCACTCTCTTGTCGGGTCTTGCACAATGGAGCCACCTTTTTTTCCATCTAAAGCTAGGGTCACATTTAGATCCCCCCCAATAATGATACTATCTAGATCATTTTGCAATAAATAGTCTTTTAGGGTCTCCCAACACTTTTTTTTTTCCATTAACAGGTGTGGTACATAGATATTGAAGAGCCTTACCAAACGACCCGTTGCCTTGTGAAGGAGTTTGGTGTGGATCCAGTGCATGCTCGTTTAAGAGTTGATCAGATTGAACGTCATAGTGTTCCACAGGGTGCCTAACCTGCTTGAGGCACCTCTTGCGCTTTCTGCTATTCCTTGGCTTATTCTCCAAAGGATAGTTGTTGCTTTGAGTAAGACTTGGCAGTCCATCTTGGTCTCCTGGAGGAGTAAGATATCTGATTTTGAGGCTCTTATGATGTCCTTAAGTGCTTCTTCTTTCCTTTTGCTTCTGAATCCCCTGTAATTCCAGGAAGTTAGTTTCATTAATTACCTTGGGGGGATGAATGGCCTCCTTGGGAGGCCTTGGAGTGCTTCCTTGTCTGTTTGACATTGATTAGTTGTCTGATTGTTGGTTGCGATACCTTTAGGACATCTTTGTAGGTTTCTTTGTCTCTTTCTTCCTTCTTAGATTTCCTACCTCTTCCTGTTTTCTTTGGTGTGGCCAGGGCATCACTTGCACCTTCGTACTCGCTATTTGACGAGACCTCACCTTCCTCTATGTCTGGTATTGCATCCTTTCTTAGGGGGGATTTGCATTTCTCTTCTTCTTCTACCGACGAGTGGGTTTCTCTGACTTCAAGGGTTGGATTTTCAAGCGTATCTTCGGTTGGGGATTCCTCCTGTGTGTTTTCTTCTGTTGTTTTCTTTGTAGGCTCCTGAGCCAGTATTATGAAGGTGTTCTCTGCCCTTGTGTCTGATTTATTTCCTGGGTCCCTGGGTTGTGTGGGGGTTGTCTTTTCGTTCCTTGGGCCCTTAGTTTTGGAGTTGGATCTTCCTTTTCTTGGTTGTTGCCAGCCTTCTCCACTTTCTTTCTCCATGTTTGGGTTTTTAGGGCAATTCCTCTGGAAATGTCTGTATTCATGACATCCCCTGCATTTGAACGGGAGTTGTTCGTAGTCCAACTTTTGGTAATGCTGCTAGTCACTAACCTTGAGTTTGATCGCTTCAGGAAGTCCCTCCTCCAGATCGACTTCCACGCAGATTCGTGCGCATGAGTATTGGTCTCTAGGGTCCGCTCTGTCGATGTATTGTCCCAACCCGTTCCCTATTGCTTGAAGCGAGGGGGGGTTCCAGCAGTGGATTGGTAGATTGGGTAGCCTGACCTAGACGGGAATGTCCTTGGGAACTTCTAGAGATGGATCGAAGCTAGGAGTCTAGCGATTCAGATAAAGCCCTTGAGTGCCCATAAAGTATGGCCCATTCCCGAAGATGAGATCCCTATATTCCTGAGAAATGAATTTAAAGATGAAGAATCCTCTTCCCACTGCATAACAGGTTACACTATTTTTGATCAACGGTCTCCAATTCCTTTGGATCCAATTGTCCGTGGTTCAGGCTGACAGTTAGAGCCCCATGAATTGTCCAACCAATCCTCATTCTATCAGGGAAACTGCTACCCTCATTGGATGGTCTGGGGGTAGATCAATTTCAGGGATTGAATCAAGCTTCTTGACGAAGCTAGGGGGATCCGCAGGGGGGAGCTTCTTACCTTAGGCGGCTAGAAGCTTGCGAAAGGAAGAAGCAGGAGAAGGAGGGGGCGATGACTCCCCTCCTCCTGGAGCGGCCATGGAAGGCAGCTAAGGCGAACATAAACGAAACCTTAATTAGAGCGTTGTCTCATTCGCGAACTCGTCCCTGGTCCATCTAACAGGCATGGGAATGTTGATAAACACTTGTGAGTAAAATAGCTAGAATATGTTAGCAATAGTGAACATATTTAGGGGTAATATGTGATATAATGTGCATGTAAATATGATTGAGTATATATGTCATTGCATGTTGGATAGGTGTGATATGTCGTTACATATGCACTGAGTGTGGCATGATGACTAAATGTGGTTGCTAATGGTTATGTAACCAAGCACGGTTGAGGATATGGTTGACGATGTTGGTGATGCGGTTGCCTATGACAATCAACCTCACAAGAAAGAATAAAGGCAAGAAGATGCTTGTCAAGAGGTTGATGAAGGGATTGTGTGAATTCCTATGAGGCACCAATTGATCAAGTAAGACTAGAAATGTTGATGGTGACCATACAAGTATGAATTGGTCATGCCAATATTGCATGCACACCAAAGGGGAATTGGGTAGGATTCCTTCAATCATGATTTGATATCGTAATTGGTATGTTTATGATGACATATGAATGTATATATCTGATTGATACTGAAGTGGGGGTATGATAAAGGAAATAAGCCTTGGACATGTAAAGATTGTTTAAATATTTTACTGCATTCATATAACATAACACCATGTTGAGTTGCTTAAGAGGTGGAAGGGTTTGTTGAGGAAATATTTAGTAGTGAAAAGAAATGGCTTTTAGTACTCACGAGGGAGTGTTGAACATAGAAAGGGGTACATTCCTTGTGTTGTATTGGGTTGAAGAGGAAGGACTCCAGATGGTTGAATAAGTATTGGGGAGGTGGTTTGGTGATGTGTCAAATAGTGGGGTGAATTTTTCGGATGGTTAGGGTGGATTACACAACATGGGGGTATGGAGATGGTGATATAGGAAGGTGATAGACAAGTAGAAATAAGTATAGGTGTATGGAAGGTGTGAAAATTATAGAATTTAGAGATTAAGGCATGTCGATATGATATGGTATTTAGTGTAATACAAGGGTGCATTGAGTGAGTGTGAAGAAGGTGTAAATATGCACGAGTAGACTATGTGGATGTGGAAAGTTGTGATTATGTATACATGAATATTGGCACATATGTTTGACTAGATTGTGTGAATGCATGTTTTTGCTAATAATCCATATGTGATGAACACTATTTCATTGTAGCTGATATGATAACAACTAAAGATGGTTGAATTATTGGTGTGTCATAATTCTAAGATCATTCGTGTGTTGTTATTAATGTTGTAATGAATAGAATGTATGCACAAATTCTCATGTTTGGTTTGGTTGAATGAAAGCTTTGTCAAGGAGGACAAATTACAAGCAGAATTGTTTTGGATATGGCAATTGATGTAAGTCCATAATGAATAATGGTTGCCACTACATGTAAGGGCCAAACATTATGAGAGGAATCTCACAGTTTTGAAATTTGGTTCCCGTATGAAATAGATTCAATTTTTTTATGATAACATCTCATGTTAAATTTATGTGTATCATATAATTGAGATGACGGATCTATATAGCAAGGACATATGAAGCTACTATAAGCTAGAAACCACGAGGAGGATGCTACTATGATGATACTCAAACCATGTGATATGCTTTTATCAGCTTCAAATATTGTTCAATTGACTGGAGGTTCCCAATGGGATGCCTTGGTAGTAAGACCCTATAGATCTCCACTCTTCTTGCATGTGAAAGCCTTGGCAAGGGGGATCTTATAATAGATTGGGTAGTAGAGAAGGGGATGCTTGAGCTTGAGTGGCTACAAGGAAAAGGAAAAATCATTGAATCTACTAAGCGAGATTCATGTTTTATTCTAGTTAGGATCAAGAAGGAAATATGTTTTGGCTATATTAAGAGAAGACAATGAGTTGAGTATAAAACATTAAGAAATAAAAAACTACACATGGAAATTCCTCTATGTATTATGATGAATCTCACCTATGGTAGCCTTGTGGAGAATAGATATATTCATATAGATAAATATTGGATTGATTTACATGCTTTATCTTGTGTCATGAATAAATGTGCTTTAGTTATGAATTGGAAATTTCTACGGATGGGATAATTTCTATATAAAAATGGCTATGGCATGCATGTTTTTCCTTTGAAGATTGCTATTATAGGTATATGCGAGAATGCTAAGACCCAAGATGTATCCCAAGATAGTTAAAATATTTGCAGAAGCATTATGTCTAAGATAGCCAACAATTGTAAGTTTCCAATGAAGAGGACATCATTGCAAACACAATTGAAGAATGGACACAAAGTCTCATTGTTGGAAAAAGAACATTGAGGATGGTTTTACTCCAAGGGTGTGGGTATTGGAATGTCCCAAGGTTTCACCCCCATAACATATTAAAATAGAAAGTGTGATTATGTGATGGGAGTCAAACTATTGTAAAATTTGAAAATGGATTGTTGTTGGAATATTGTAACTGCAAAGAGTATTCTATTTATTATTGAGTTATTATTCATTAGATCAATCCGCTTTTGTGGATTGATCATGTCGGGCATTGTAATTGACCAAATCCCCTTTTGTGGATTGGTCAAACCCTAAATATATTATGCAAATTGAGAAGTCACCCCCCATGCTAATTGAAGTGGTTTTAACCACTAAGAAGACAACTCAGCCTTTCCCAGTGAAGAGACACCCTTCCAACACCTGCCAATTTGTATAAATAAAGGAAGCCATCACCTCATTTTGATCACTCACTCAGTGTGCAAGTTTGGTAGCTGCAGTTGGGAGAATGAGGAAGAGAGAGAGGCACATTGCTCAGTGGAGGATATTCTCTAGTGTTTGGTTTATATTCTTGGCATTGTATTGGCTATCTATATTAAGGAAGTTTTTGTTGGGTTTTCTCCCCCATGAGGGTTTCCCAGGATAAATGATGTGTATATTGTGATTGTGTTTCTCTTAGTGATCCTATATATGCTATTGTTATCAAGTAAATTGAAAAGAAACCTAATAATATCTTAAACCTTAACATGGTATTGGAGCTAAGCTAAAGAAAGCATCTTTCACTAGATAAAGAAAAACGTCACGATTGTCGTACAAGAAAATTAGGGATTTTTATTGAAGAGGAATTTAAGCCTAAAAATCATCTAGAAAAGTGTGCCCTAGCCTAGGGAACTCTTTAGCACCTTCAACGCACTTTTTCAGTGGATAGAACTCCCAAAAAGTGAAATCCTTGTTTTCACTGGTACCCAAAAATCATAAAACCATAAAACCATAAGTACCAGAAAAACAGAAGTACCAGAAAACCAGGTAACCAGAACCAGTACCAGAAGTACCAGTCCAAAATTCCGTTGGTCAAGTTTGAAGGGGAAAAATTTGGATTTTCAGAAATCTATCTGCACCAGGTTGCTTGCCTTAGCCAAGCACACCTCCTGGTAAGTTCAAAATTAAATTCTGAGCATTTTCAATTTTTGGTCATTTTCCTAGCTCCAGGTAAAGATGTCTGCAAGCACTAAGCTTGTTGACAAGCTAGAAGGTGTGGAAAATTTCCTTGCTTGGAAGTATAGGATTGCACTCATTCTTGAAGAGAATGACCTAGCAAGATTCATTAAAGAAGATGTACCGGAACCTACCGATGCTGCAACTAAATAAAAACACCAAAATGACACAATTAGGTCCAAGAGAATCGTTGAAGATTCTATTAAAGATCACTTGATTCCTCAAGTTGTTTCAAAGAAGACTCCAAAAGAAATGTTTGATGCCCTAACCAAATTTTATGAAGGAAAGAACATCAATCAGAAGATGAATCTAAGAACTCAACTCAAAAGTACAAGGATGCAGAAAGGAGAAACAATTCAGGAATATTTCTCTAGAATATCACAATTCAAAGAAAAGATAGAAGCAATTGGTGATACTCTAGATGAAGACGGACTTATAATGACAACCCTTAATGGTCTCCCAAGACCTTGGGATGCATTCATCCAAACTATTTGTGCCAGAAAGGAGAAATTAAACTTTGATAGTCTTTGGGAAGAATGTGTTCAAGAATAAGCAAGAGTAGCTAACCGAGAAGCATTACTATCAAGAGATGAAGATCAAGCCCTACCTACTCATACTAAAGGTGGAAGAAAAAGGTCTTACTTCTAGAAAGAAACTCATAAGGAGTCTCACCCCCAAAACAAATTCATACATAAAGAATCTCACCCTCCAAGGAGATTCCAGAAGTTTCAGAAAGGTCAAAAAAGAGAAAAATATTTCTCATCCTACCAATGTTACCACTGTGATAAGATGTGACATATTGATAAGAATTGTCCAGCTAGACGAGAATAATACAAGAAGAGAAATAAGAGGCACCATGCCCACAAAGTTGAAGATGAAGAGCCACCCACAAAGATGATAAAAGAACAGATTGAAGACTATGTCTTAATCTTTGCCCTCTTAGGATCAATGTCACCTAGTGAGGACACTTGGCTCATAGACAGTGGTGCTTCCAAGCACATGACAGGTCAAAGAGACACTCTCTCTTGCCTTATAGAAAAGAAGTTTCCCTAGAAAGTTACACTTGGAGATTATTATCAATACCCTATCAAAGGAGTAGGAGAATCACATTACAAACTTGATTTAGGGACCCCAATGAAGATGAAGGATGTACTATATGTACCAGGTTTGACAAAGAACTTACTTTCGATCTCAGATTTAGAGAAGAAAGGCTTGAAAGATTCCTTCATAGATGGAGAAGTTCTTATGTGGCCCAAAGGAAAAACCATGGAAGAAGCAATTGTTATTGGAAAAGAAGAAGGTGGCTTGTATAAGCTAAAGGGTCACTCAGAAGCAGCCTTGACCCATTCCATTGAGAATCCATGTGAACTTTGGCATAGAAGACTAGTTCACATCAACTACAAGGCATTAACATATGTAAGCAAGGCATTCACAGGTTTACCAAAATTCAAGGTTGACCATGAAGGTGTGTGAAACAGATGTGACAAAAGAATACCAATCCATTATAAATAATGATGTATGAGAAATAGTTCTGAGACCAAAGAGCAAGGATGTGGTATCTTCCAGATGAATTTTTAAAATAAAACATGTTGTTGATGGAAGTATTGAGAAATATAAAGCAATGTTTGTTGCTCATGGATTTTCTCAAAAGGAAGGCATTGACTATGAAGAGATGTTTTCTCCTGTATCCAGATACACTTCAATCAGAACCATCATAGCTCTTGCAGCTAAGACGAAGTGGAAGTTACACTAGATGGAAGTGAAAACAACTTTCTTGAATGGTGTCATTGAAGAATAAGTGTATATAGGACAACCTCAAGGGTTTGAAGTTGAAGATAGGAAGACTCATGTCCGCAAGTTGAAGAAGGCTATGTACAGATTGAAGCAAGCTCCTAGAGCTTGGTATGGCAAGATCGACAGTTTCCTGACGAGCTTGGGCTTTACCAAGAGTAAAGTTGATTCTAACCTTTACTTTAAGGTTATGAATGATGAGCCTGTTATATTTCCGTTGTATGTGGATGACTTATTCTTAACTAGAGAAGTAAGCTCATCCATGATTGTAAGAAGAAGCTCGTTGCAGAATTTGAGATGAAAGAACTTGGCCTAATGCACCATTTCTTAGGTCTTGAGGTCGGGAAGAGCACATAGAAGATCTTGCTTAACCAAGGGAAGTATGTAGTTGAAATATTGAAGAGATTTGATATGTTGGAGTGAAAATCCATGAATACACCCATGGAAACAAAGTTGAAGCTCCCGGTTGACACTTCGTCATAATTGATTGATGCTACACTGTACAGATAGATCATTGGATCGTTGATGTATCTGACGAACACCAGGATAGATATATGTTTTTCTATGAACACCTTGAGTCAATTTCTGGTAGAGCCCAGACATGTTCACCTGGTTGCTGCAAAACATGTAATGAGGTACCTTAAGGGTACATTAGAGTTTGGTCTCATTTATAATGTAGATCATGACTTCAGACTGAGTGGTTATACTGATTCAAATTGGGCTGGAAGTGTCTCTGACATAAATAGAACTTCAAGATGTTGTTTTAGTTTGGGGTCAGCCATGATCTCATGACAGAGTAGGAAGCAATAAAGCATTGCTCTCAGCATGACAAAAACAAAATACATTGAAACATGTTCTGCCAGTTGTGAAGCCATATGGCTTTAGAAGTTGTTGACAGGTTTATTCGATCTAGAGATGGAAGCAACCGTGATCCTATGTGATAACGAAAGTTGCATAAATATGAAAGAGAACCATGTGTTCCATGACAAGTCAAAACACATAGAGATCCAATATCATTACATCCATGATATGGTGCAGAGAGGAGCCATAAAGCTCTAGTATGTTAGCACGGATAAACAGGTTGCAGATGTGTTGACCAAGCCTCTATCTTGTGTAAAGTTTGATCACTTTCAAGATAAGCTAGGTGTAGTCCGAAAGAACCTCCCTCGAAAGGGGGAGTAGTGTTGATGCCAGCCTAGTGCTGAATATTTCCAGCTTCATGTCGATGTTGTTGTGATGCCAGCCTAGTGCTGAAGATTTCCAGCTTCATGCTGATGTTGTTGTGATGCCAGCCTAGTGTTGAATATTTCCAGCTTCATGTTGATGTTGTTGTGATGCCAGCCTAGTGCTGAAGATTTCTAGCTTTGTGCCGATGTTGTTGTGGTGCTAGCCTAGTGCTGAAGATTTCCAACTTCGTGTTGATGTTGTTGAGATGCCAACCTCGTGCTGAATATTTCCAGCTTCGTGCTAATGTTGTTGAGATTCCAACTTCATGCTGAAGATTTCCAGCCTACTGCTGATGTTGATGATTCTCTAGCCTTCCTGCTGTGATGTTGTTGTTGTTGATGACGCTCCAACCTTCATGTTTTGATCTTGTTGTTGTTGATGATGCTCCAACCTTCGTGTTGTGATGCTACTGTTGTTGATCTTGGTTATTGATGATGATGATGTATTAGTGTTATACTAATCCATGTTGATGCAAATGATGATGATGCCATTCCAACTCCTTGTTGTGGATGATGATATTGATGATGAGAAAAAATTCCGATGATTTATAGATATGCCAGTCAATCTTCTAGATGTTGTTGATGTTGTTGCCCTCTCTCTCTCTTGATGATGTTGCTGCCCTCTCTCTCCCCTGATGATGTTGTAGAATACCCTTCTTGTTAAGGGGGAGTGTTGAAATATTGTAACTACAAACAATATTCTATTTATTATTGAGTTATTATTCATTAGATCAATCCCCTTTTATGGATTGATCATGTTAGGTATTGTAATTGACCAAATCCCCTTTTGTGGATTGGTCAAACCCTAAATATATTATGCAAATTGAGAAGTTAGCCCCCAGGCTAATTAAAGTGGTTTTAACCACTAAGAAGACAACTCGGCCCTGCCCAGTGAAGAGGCACCTTTCCAACACCTGCCAATTTGTATAAATAAAGGAAATCATTGCCTCATTTGATCACTCACTCATTCGCTCACTCACTCATTCGCTCACTCAGTACACAAGTTTGGTAGCTGAAGTTGGGAGAAGAAGGAAGAGAGAGAGGTGCATTTCTCAGTGGAGGATATTCTCTAGTTTTTGGTTTATTGTCTTGGCATTGTATTGGATATCTATATTAAGGAAGTTTTTGCTAGGTTTTCTCCCTCATGAGGGTTTCCCAAGACAAATGTTGTGTATCTTGTGATTGTGTTTCTCTCAGTGATCCTGTCTATTCTATGGTTATCTAGTAAATTGAAAAGAAACCTAATAATAACTTAAACCTTAACAATTGTAAATATGCTAGTATGGATCCCCAGTGAGGAGATTAAATCCAAGGTTTGACTAGAGAATCACCAGGCATATATAATGTAAACATACATAAATGTACAATGTGATAGGATTTTCATGGTAGGATTAAGCTTTGTATTATGTTGAAATATAATATACAAAATGGTATGAGTTGGTTGTTAAGAGCATGCATGATTTAATTACATGGGAAGAGGAAAGGGTGGTTGCAAGAAAGTGAATCCTACAATGCCAAGTTTTGGTATTAGATTTCATCTCTTTTGATCCATGTGCCTTAAATAGAGCCATCCACCTTCATCGATTCATTGAACCAATTGTTGAATGCATGTAAGGAGGTTGGTGGGGAAATCACTCACGTAGTTATGAAGTGAAAACCAAGGACAATTTAAGAGTACTATGTTTCCCCTTACTAAACATAATGTGAGCCCTAATTCCTTGAACTTATCATTTCCATTTGGAATTCATTCCATAAGGATATCATGCTATCACAAACCTAGTGGTATGAACTAGCTTATGGCAAAGTTTATCATGGAAGCATGTTGTTGAGCACACACATGTTGGTGCAAGGTTTCTTAGGATAAATGCATTCATTCTCAAAAGCATGTTGAAGTCATCATTCTATGGAATGAACATATACTTATGAGAAAGAGGTTTCCATATATTAATCATTGTTATGCATAGTTATGGTTTGCGAACCAGTAATCCCATAGTAAGGGAAAATGGATAAAGAGGGTTCACTGTGAACACAAAAACCTCGTTCCTTCCCCCTGGTGGCCTCATAGCATAGCATGAGGGTGGTATTCACAATTAGTACCTATGGTTGGGTGGAATGTTTTCCTATGGAACTAGTTTCATGGAAAAATTCATTTGATAGATAAGTATTCGTGTGTTATGTATGATTATGCAAAATGAATGTGCGATTATTATATCTGTTATGGATTTGGTATGTGTTTACATGTTTTGTGAAAATAATGAATGGTTATGAATCGAGAATAAAGCACCACATAATGGGCATTCTATGCTTCCATAATTATCTAATATTCACTCATTAGTTGCATAGTGCATGCCTTTTTATTATTTTTTGATAATCCATGGAGTTTGGCTATGTTGTGGATTAATGGTTAATTGGAAGAATTGCAAACATTGGAGATTGAGGTCATGTATCATGGGTACCAATCATGGCCAAGTGTAGCATGGGGTAGTGGAACCACAAATTATAATGGTCGTAGCTCTTTGTCATAGAGTTGGGCCAAAGTGGAAATTATTTGGAACCATGGCTAACTTTATGTATTTTAAGAGTTGGTGTCTTTTTCGTGCCGAGGACATGTGGCAACGACCTATTGGTGTAGGTTATAAAGGTGAAACCTATGGGGGGAAGTCCTTTATACTTTAAAGTAATCTCAATATTCCAGATCAACAGATAGGGTTGAAACCCCAGAGAAGCTGCATTAGAGATTATAAATTGTGGAGGCCACATGATGAGGACACATGGTGCCCTCTCATTTGTGCAGGTCTTAAAGTTGTAGGTTGGGGACAAGGAGTCCTTATGATTCATAGTGACCTATACCATCAGTTTATTCCAATATCAATGGTGGGGAAAGGATTAAGGGTGGAAAAGCCTGATAATTAACACACACAAAGGGGTCAAAGGTAGAGCCACATGTCAAGATTTAGTTGGTGGATTCCATATAATCTAGATACACAATGAATCTTTATCATTTAATGGCTAATATTCATAATGAAGGATGGTCCCAATGGCATAATGATAAGGTCTTGATGTTCCCAATTCATGGTTGGGAGATGATTTGGACCGTTAATATGACATAGATCAATGGTGGAGTTTTATCCCCTTTGGAGATGTGACAAAGGAAGAATGTGGCAATGTACAAATGGTGTGGGTTATAAAGTAGTTCCCTTGAAGAAGGGGGCCTTTCAGATCCACGCATGTTCGTTGATTTCTAGATCAACAACATGAAAGGATCCTTTGGGAAAGTTGCATGAACATAGTGTGATATGATAGAGAGGTCTGTTGAACTCGAGGTTAATGCCGACCGGTTATTGGAGAAGATCAATAGTGTAGAACATTATCATGGCATGAGACTCAAGCCTCTTTGATGGATGACAGAGGAACACATGGTGGTTCCTCATTGGTGAAGGTTTTAAACCCATGCACCATATGATGGGGGCCTTATGATCCAGAGAGGTCTCGACCATTGATCAATTTCAAGATCAATGACTAGTGTTTAACCCACCATAAAGATGATCAAGAGTTAGCTCATTTGGGACCAAAATGAGGGACACTTTCCACCCATTTATTGGTGCAGGTTATAGATTTATGTTTGCAAGGATAAGGGTCCATTGGACCCAAGGAAACCCCAACCATTGATTAGAATTGTGATCAATTGTGAGGAATGCACCCATAGTGAACGAACTTGGGACTTACCCTAAAGAAGAATCTATTCATCCAATTGTAGATTTCCACATGGTAGGTCCCATGAGGCTAGTAAGGCTTAAGAAAAAAAAGAAAAGGAAAAAAAAAGGAAAAAGATAAAGGAAAAGAAGAAAAAAGGAGAAAGAAAATAAAATAGGAAGGAAAGGAGTGTGGGCTTACTCTTAGGCCATGTGTGCAGAAATAAATATGGTATTGTGACAACATTAGTAAACGGGTTAAGTATGCCATGGAGTAGTGTAGTTGCTTAAGAGAAGAAGAAAGTCTACATTCAAATACCTTGATGACCAATGGAGGAATCCAAGTATGCTACACGCCCACTAGTCTACCTATAAACCCTAGACAAATCGACCAAAATACTCAAATTTAATCCACGTATTAGAAAAATGTAAGCCAATAAACTTAACCCATGATGACCTTCATGGTTTATTCTAGGCTTCATAAACATGAATAGGTTTACAATGCGATTAAGTAAAGAAAACCACCTCTATTAGTTTTGTAAACAAAAACTCCCCACTTTTTAGGTCAATTTCCAAAGGCTAGTGGCTCTAAGGATTACCAATTAATTTTGAGAAGATGAAAATATCAAAACACTAAGATTTGAACATGGGTGAATTACAATAAAGTCCCATAAATTTATCCTTGAATGACTGCCTAATTGACCAAACCACCTTCATCATTATCTCATAGTTATAACAAATATTCACACCTATCCACAAATCAATGTATTACTTAAAAAAATTATTGTGCAATATATTAACACTATCCTTGAACTATAATGTTCATAACAATAGTAATAATATAATTTTAATGTCATGGCCAAGTTAGACACTGAATTGGTGTATGAGACCCCCTTGTTTGTGGGACACGAGACCTATAATCAAATTTTCCTATTGCATCATCTAGCATACTACCCCATACATAACCATGAAACAAGTGAGAAACATGTTTTCTACACTATTATGAAACATGATTTCCACAAGGATCATGTTGTTCCCCTCTTGTATGTTGAGTTTGGTAACCAATATCTAACTTTATCTTGCCCTCATCTTACCATATGTAAACATAGTTTGTTATGTGATGAAGATATTTATGATTCAACTTTAATATAATATGAATGTTTAATTAACATGGAGCCTTTTGTGGCTAGGGTGAGGGACTCTAGTTGTGGGTTGGCCATGTGAATGACCTTCCTCATATTACTTCATAATGATATATAAACATGTGTGTACTTCCTCATTTGTATATTGTGATGGATGAAGAATACAATGCATATATTATATGCTAATTTATTTTTTGGGTTCTAACATGGTATCATAGTTAGAAGTATGTTAATCCCTAGAATTAAGTTTTTCTGATGTGACTTGTGTGACATGATTGAGTGGGAAGATATTGGAATGATAAATGTGTTTATTTTCTGTGAAACTCTGCATGAGAGATAGAGAGAGAGGAGTAGGGGGCAGGGGAGGATATTTTAAAGTCATATAAACTATTCCAATATGCTAAACATGTTGTATTTGATTCTTTATTATCTTTTTTTTTCACACACATACACCACATGTAAATAGGATAATGGCCACTCTAGCATAAAATGCCATGGTAACCCTATGAAAATAACAATGAGTGCATGTGTATGAGTCTAAATGTTGTGAGATTCCTAAAAGCTTGTATTGCATGGTTGTAATGGATCAAGGGTTTTAAAATATTTTTAAAGAAATTTTTTATAGTTGTGCCATCAGGCATGTCATCCAATTTGTGAAGGCACAAACTAAAACAATAAACATAATATTTATATTCATGCATTGTTTATGTGGGAAACCCCAACTAATAAATCTATGGCATACATTGTGAACATGTGTGATCAAAGAAGGAAAATAATGTTAGAATCACTAAAAGAGGGCATCATGAATACAAAAGAAAATCATAATGTGTGGGCAATGATTGTTGTAGGAGTGTGATGGAAAGTTGCAACAATAATTGTCAAGATGTTGTACTCCACCGCGTGCAAGGATGAATCTTGCATGCATATGCATGGTGGAAAACTTGCAGGGTAATAATTTATTGATTGTGTAGGATTGAAATAGACACATGAGTGAATTAAATCAAAGTTACTAGATCAAGTAGCCAAATTCCATTTTTGCTATAAGATTCTAACAATGATCCATGTTTATTGTAACCCTGGTTGAGTCTCCTATGTAAATTCTTAACAACGTCTTAAGAAATATAATCTATATTATGTTGAGAATGAAATGAAGATAAAAATAACATGTGGAATAACAAAAAGGCATTTTCAAGAGCATAGTAATACATTGAAACCCAAGCTCTATTAATGAATGAAATAATGAAATCATTTCCATATGCTAAGCAATACAAACTAGCTAAAATGGCGATGAATTATCTCTAAGAAGAGATGCATCTACTATGCTCATTCATAAAAATCCCATCATAAGAGGTTTAAATTGCATTTTAACATAATGTCCAAAATCCTAACTCTAGGAGATGAGGTGGCAAAAGGAATGTGGGCCCCAAGGATCCTAATTAATGCTTCAACTTCCTGGAGCTGCAAATTTCACATATGAACTTCATACAGGGTGCTTCTTGCATGATTAAAAAACTTATTCTAAGCTCTATGTGTTTGATCAACATAGCTATAAAAATGACAAGTTGTAGGACCACTTTTATCCACTTGGATTAGTCGTCGCCCTTTAGGAATAAATGGTCTCCATTGCATCAAGTTCCTCCATCGAATGGGGAAACTTCTATTGAATTTGGTTCCTATTGAACCACTTTCCCTGATGAAGAAGCCACCCCACTTTGACAACCAAACATAGTTATATGTTTTTTTACTGAGTGCACTTCATCTTGGTGTCCATGATTTGTTCAACTATATCCTGCTCAAAGCAGTTAGGGTTGAGTCTTGTAGGGGCCAAGTGATTTTCCACCTCCAAGGTGTCCAAAAGAGGTGGAAAATGTGGTCGAAATAGCTCCACATTACATACAGTGTGTAAGCTAATGAAAGGTGGAATACCCAATTCAAAAGCGTTCTCATCGACAACCTTGGTGATAGTGTAAGGCCCGCATTGAAGTGGTGTGATCTTCTTGTCAGGTTTGCTAGTCAATGTTTCTATGAGTGCAACCATACCTTATCACCAACCTAAAACTTGTGTGGAACTTGATGCTAGTCATATCATTGCTTATACTTGGCATTGACTTTCTCCAAAATATCATGGAATTTTTGTTGGATGTGTATGATCCATTTAATAAATTTGGGTTCTACGTATACCTTGGTATTATCATGGGAGGGTTATTCTTGTGTAGATGTAATAGGCAGGGATACATCAAATGGGGTGAATGATTGGAACCCTAGACACACCTAAAAAGGGTTGTTGCCAATAAAAATGTGAAGGGATTTGTTATAGCTATGTAGAACAATAGTAAGGCTTTCATCCCATGTAAGTGGATGATTGGAGTTGTACATCTTAAGCATATTCACAATCATCATATTGACTAACTCTATCTATCCTTAGATCTCAGAGTGGAAAACATTTGATTAAGTAATCTTGCTGTCCATCATTGGCTATAGGATAAAATAGAAGTATTGAGGAACTTTCTATCCCTATATGAAACAATGGTCTGTGGTAGCCCAAAATGAACCTATATGTTCTTAAGGAAGAGCTTAGTAGTGGCTTATGTTGTACTTATTTTCTTATAGGGTGTCAAAATGGACATCCAAAAGAACTCATCAATCAACACAAATTCATAATAGTTACCATGCTTAATTTAGGGCAAGCTTCACATATAGTCCATGGGAATTGACTCTCAAGGATTATTTGGACCAGGTAGAGGAGTGTACAACCACTACTTCTTGATGGTAGGTTTAACGATGGTACATGTGGTGTGTGATTTTATATACATGCTATCATCCTATTTCTCGATGCCAAAAGCACCATGTAAGTCAACTATAATGCACCTCCCAAATCAACTTCTCAGGCTCACCTGAAGGAGCATAGAGATGGCCCACATGGTGTAGAAGTTCATGTTGGAGGTGAAAGTATGAACGATTTTTACTTATTCCCAATATTTGACATTTAGCAACAAAGTCATGATCATTTTCATACAACTAGGGCCACCTAAAAGTCTCATGTCCACAATAATTAATCACTATGGTTATTACCACAACTAGAGATCTATTGAGGCAATCCATGAATCGATTCAAGGTTCTATTTGTATACTTTATGTTCAAGTGGAATTGTTAAAGGCACATGGACCACTTTTGTTGGAAATCACTTTGTAACTTTCCCTATGGCAACATGAATTGTAGGGGCTTGTGGTCAGTGTAGGTGATAATTTTGCTTTCCTAGAGTATGATGCTTCCATCATAGACATGCTTGAAAAATGGAGTACATCTCCTCATCATAGGTGGGGTGCCTAAAAACAAACCACATTAGAGAGTGTCTTGATTTGATAGGCCACCAAATGTCCATGCCAAGTGAGGACTGCAATGACAACATAATTGAAGGAATATGTCTTAATCTTGAATCACTATTGTAGGTTTGGTAGAATGAGGAATGATGTTAAGAAAAGGTGGAATTTCAAATCCTTGAATGATTTTTATTTTTCCTCGACCCAAACAAACGTGGATTTGGATCCACCCTTGGTCATAAGGCCCAAGGGCCAAGCAATATGAGAGAGCCCCAACATGAACCCATGGTAGAAGTTGACAAGGCCCAAGATACTTTGAATCTTAAATGACATGGATCTTTGTTGGATCCACACTCATCTATGAAGTATCCCATATACTGGATTCTTTGCATGTTGAAGGAGCACTTCTCTAGATTGGAATATAACTTGTGTGGCCACAGGGTGATCAACACTTGATGACTATGCTTTAGATGCTCCTCCCAAGTTCTAGTAAACATGAGGATATCATCCAAATATATGACCACAAAATAATTGGTGAATAACTACAAGATATCTTCCATAATCATTATGAGCATTATTGGGGAATTAATCAAGCCAAAAGCCACAACCAACCACTCGATGAGACCTTCTTTAGACTGTAAGGTTTTTTTACACACATTAGTTTGCTCAATTGACACATGTGGACACCCTTCCTTTAGATCGATCTTACTTAAAAACTTCACATCCTTGAGCTAATCGAGAAGATCATCATTATGGGGGATTAGATTTCAATTATTCACTATGGTTTTATTCAGAGCTCAAAAATTAATGTAGTGTTTCCATGTCCCATCCTTCTCATGAACTAGCATAATTGGGCTCTTGCAAGGTGAGGATCTTGGTTGGATGTGACCCTTTTGTATTAGCTCTTGAATCTAGCATTTGGTCTCCTTATTCTCTAGAAGAGAGTGTCTATATACTGAGTTGTTAGGTACATGAACACCATATGTCAAATTGATTGCATGATTTGCCTGATAATGCATAGGTAAACTCATAGGTGAAGGAATATATTTCTATATTCTTCCATCATCTTGTTCACCTACGTTTGTTGTCCAGAGAGACCCATTGTAAACACCTTGGTGGTCATGGTGATATTCAATTTCCTTCTAATCGAACCATGCAGAGGACAAATCTCCTAGTTTGAGAGATTACCTTCTTGTATTTCTTAGCTAAGATGAAAAATACTATGATAGTTGGGGTTACCTTTAATATCTTATAGAGTTGACCTCCCAAAGTAATGATGACACTATGATTCCTAGACTCATAAACAACATGACACTTCCACATGCATGGTTGTCCAAAAAGAACATCATAAAGTTCAAGTGGTGCAACATCACATAATACCTCATCTTTGAAAGGATTGATTCTATACTACCTGCAATCTTATTGACTAACACAAGATGTATTGTCCTTGGCTTATCTAGCTGATGGTGTATGGTTGGGGGTGCAATGTTGCCAACAAATTTAACTTATTGACCACCTTTGCTGGGATCAAGTTGTTGTGGTTTTCACTATCAATATTAAAATGTAGCAGAGTCCCCTTCACCCACATCTATGAGTGGAAGAGGCACTCACCTTCCTTAGACTCCTTTGGTTTCGCTTGTTGAACCTTTACGACAGTGATAATAAAACTAGGCTCTACATCAATGATTTATTTTCATTTATCCAAATCAAAATAAGAATCCAAGACATAATCATATTTTGAGGATTTCATCTCAACCAACAATGATTATTTGGAAGACATTCATCCATGTTGTTCCAAGGAATTTTGTGAGTCTCACACCACTTTCCAATGTCCTCTCTCTTCCCATTACTCTTCTTTGCATGCAACTTGGACCGGTTTTCCCAAGGTTGGTTATCCTTTATTTATCATTTGTTCTACCAGTTAGGGACACCTTTACCATTATTTTATTTTCTATGGTTGTAGAACCAAACTCTAGCTTACTCTTTAGTTGAAACGTTTGCTCGATCTTGAAAACCTATCATTAAGAAACTCCTAATGAAGAGATGTAAAAAAAACACATTTACATTTAGATGTTCCTTTCTAGGACATTGCACTATTTCAAAACCAAACGTTGGTTAGTGTCTTTGATATTCAAATTTAAATGCAAGGTATTAAAGGTATTGGCGTGCACTGCCTAGTATTTCTCCTAGTGCAAAGTTGGTAATATTATGTAATAGTCATTGTAGTTTCCAACATGATTGAATTCCTCCTTAATGGCATCAACAAAATTCACCCAAGTGGGTTTCGTCTCAAACGCTTCATATTCATCTTTATCACATTGCACACAATAAGTGTCCCACCAACAATTGACATGAGGAAGGGACTTAATGAGCGCGAAGGTGATCTTCTCACTATTGAAACAATTATGAACAAAGTAATAACCCTCTATCAGACTTAACCATTTCTCCATAGCATCTGCATCTATCTTTCTTCCAAACAAAGGAATGCCAAAGTTAACTTGTACCTTGAAGGGTGTTTCACCTTTGAAGTGACTACTTATTGAAGGTTCCTTTGTGATCGTTGGGACTCATCAAAATATTTGGGGGAAATTATCCATCATCTTGTTCCTATATTGGTTGAGGGTTTCCTCACACAACATCTTGATAGGGTCTCATGTTTCATTGTTTTTCTTTTTGTCCACCATGGGAGGTCGCTCGGGTCAGCAAGGGAAGTCTTCACTAGGTTTGGTTAGTTTTTAGGTCCAACTCCTCGTATCCTAACCTCATCGGGGACATACATGGAAAAACAACAAAGAGTAGATTTCTTTGATTCCACTAATCTAAATTATGTGAGAATGAAATGAAGATAGCAATAATAGGTGAAATAATACAAATATATTGCAAAAATCATAGTAATACAATGAAACCTAAACTCTAATAATGAATGAAATAGTGAAAACATTATAAAATGTAATGCAATACAAAGTAGCTATAATGATGGTAGGTTATGTATAAGAAGATATGTGTTGACTATGTTCATTCATAAAAATCCCATCAAAATAGGACAAAATTCCCTTGCAAGATAAAGCCTAAAACCCTAAGCAACAAAAATCCTAAGATCCTGTTGTGGTATACAACAACCCTCCTAATTTGCATTTCATGGTTAATTAGAAAATTTGGGCTCCTTTATTTTTGAAATTTCTTTTCAGCTTGGTTTATTTTCCTTTGTAAATATGTTTTGTATAACGATCTTTATATGAGCATCAATGCGTTTGAAATGTTTAGAATGGAGTGTATTGCATGTGTTGACTCCTTTTCGTATTGATTGTGCATTTGGTCTTTTGAATTTTATAGATTCCAACATGAAATTCAAAAAGTCGATTTTGAAATTTTCTATATGACATATCACTTTCTGGCCAATTTCATTGCTTTTAAGTTGTTTTGATTATGATCTTGATCATGGAGTGAAGTTCATACAATTTATACATTATTTATCTCTAATGTTCTTGATCACACTGCTTACATACATGCTCATAGTAATGTTTTACTTGAGCTACAAAATTTATGAAATAACTATGTTCTCATCCTAAGTCCTATCAATTTTACTATTCAATAACAATTTGGATGAAGAATTAAAAAAGAAGGAGAAGGTTTTAATCTCTTATTGAAATCTAATTGAATTCACTTAAGCCTAGCTTATGTTCGAATTAGATATGCTCAAGGTATCAAGCTTATGAATTTCATCGTTTATTGGAAATGAACTTATGAACAACGTATATATTGTTTAATTATAGCAATTATACCATTAATTAGACCAATGTACTCAACTTATGGCATGATCTGAGTGACTCTACATTTCAATTTTTGTATTTCCATATGGAATTTCGATGTGTTTCTGCTCCACTCCATGTACTGAACGAGGATAATCTCCTTTGTCTCGCCATAACCATCAATTAATTCACATATCCAAGCAGAGATAGGGCCTGTACTATTATGTTTTTACCATTTGGGGATTTTCGAAGAGTTTACATTTTCTTGTGAGCGATGGTTTCATGTATTTGCTTCTTCGTTCACATATTCACCATAGAATTTCTCTTTACGAGCTGTCCTAAGTCATATTGGGTGTATTAAAATGGGTTTAATCTCCATATGTGAGCCTCCAGGTGTTGAATTTGTTGAAGCAAATGAGGATTTCCATCCCATGATCCAAAAGGATGGTTGGTTTGAATTTTTAATGATGTTTCATGGACACAACCTACAGGTGGCCAGAGCCTCTGCACTTAGTTTTGATGGGAAATCCACAGAGATTGGGGATGACATGATGCAGATTAATGAAGCCTTGATCGCAAGAGCACGAATCTTCCATTAAAGGGTGAACAATGGTTTAAAACTAAAAGGGTTAGGAATATACCTTGGTATGAGTTTCTAGTCTCGCCCAAAACATAGTATAATTCAAAAGGTATGCCCTCGTCCCTTGTAAAAAAGAAATGACAATTTCTTTTATGGTTAATCAAGTTATACATTACATGCGAAGGTTGCTATAGTTTATTCTGTTATTACCATTTTCTCCTGTTAATGGTCTTCGTGGGTTTTGAGTTGAATTTGCCATTTTTCTTGTTGAGGAGTCTTACCAAAATGTCAATATGTTATCAGAGAAGTCATCTTAGTTCAGAAATAAACCTCTTCCATCATGGCCTAATTAGAATCCCATTTGAGTTTCATTTGAACCAGGTTAATGATTCTTGGGATGATTTCATTAAAAGGAACAATTTCTCTGAAATCCTAAAGCCAATTTCTCTGTCTCAAGATTATAATTAGGGTTTTAATCCATAAATTCCATAGGAGACAATGATAAGGATCTTTCTCATATCCCAGATTCAAAGAAAATTTCAACAAGTATTACACATAGTCAATCTCAGAGATTGAGATCGAGTTTTGAGCCTATGGCCTTGGACAAGAATAGAAGAATTTCTTTCGAGTCTTCTGGATAGTCTACTGTCATTCCCCTGTTCCTGATTGTCATGAAAACATTAAATCCCCTGTTCCCAAATCATGTGAAAATCTAAAGAAGACAAATGCTTCAATAACAAGAGACAAGGGAGAAAAATATCAAGGATGGTCAGAAATAAATCTAGTAGGGTCTCCAATGTTAATTCTCCTATCACAGTCATGGACGACGAACCTGAAATCATAGAGGGATCGACTCAACATATAGAGGCTAGACCAATTCCAGATTCTAAGAATGAACCTATAACTACAAAAAAGAAGCTCTAAAAGGAAAATATCACGGATAACTTAAGAATGGAAGCTTTGTTTTGGAAATCTAAATACCATAGCACGGTGCTTGTCCTGCAATTGAATTTAATCGATTTGGAGCTGGAAAATCAACAACTCAAGTTAAGGAATAAAAAATTGATTGCAGAAACTGAATAGAAAATTGTCAAGCTCAAACGAAGATTGGTTAAAACTGAGGGATCAATAACAATCAATTCGCCAGGGGTTGATATTTTTGTTAATTCATAATTTAAAAATTTTGCCTCTTAATGCTCAAGTGTTAATTTTAGAATTTTGTTTGGCAGGTATGAACTTCTTATTTTTGTTTGATTTATTTTTAGAAAGAGTTTCTACAAAATATCAAATTCTGTAGCCATTATAATTTCATTTTATTTATTAGTTTTGACAGATGTAGAGCGTGTGATATGGACCAAGAATCATGGACATATGATCTTTTCAAGCTACAAGGATAGGCTTATGGAGAAAATCAGTTAATATTTTAAAGAAAACTTATCCCTATTTTTGTACAATTTGTTGTAATTCAAATTTGGTTTGGGAATTAAGACTATTTTATAATATCCCATTCCTAATTTTGAGGAGATAATTTCCCTTTAATTAATGTTAGTTGTTAGTCATAACTGTAACTCTTTTCTTATAAAAGAGAGAAAGAAAACTGACTCAAGGGGTTCTAGATCTGAAACTTTGGGGAATAATTATGTAGTGAGAGAAAGGCTTGATTACACTATTGTATTAGAGCTATTTTCTTTTTGTGGAATTTTAGAGGACTGTATAAATACAAAGATATCTGAAGCTAATAACAAGTCTCCATTTTCATGCAATGTTGTATAATCTGTAAGCTTGTTGTTATTTCTTATTGTTAATTCATTTTTTATTTAAATTTTTTAATTTTGTAAAGCTATCTTTACAGAGAAAATAATTTTTAAATCAGAATTAGCTTACAAATTCAAGGAATCTTTATTGCAGTTAATGATAACTATTTATCATTTATTTATGATCTTGTTTTGGTTTTAATTACTATCACATTAGAAGAACTATTTCTTTAATATGATAGTATATCTTAAATTGAATTCATAATTGGGTTTAAGTATATGATGTGGTTGTTTTGATAACTATTTATTGAAGTCATTCTATTGCATATTTGTGTTCATAGTTTGTAAATCATATGGACTAGTTCTATGATTTGCAAATGAATCCTAACCTTAAATTTGATTTCAGTCCTTTCCCCTTTTTATCATTTTTCTCTTGATTTGGATGAGATCTATATCTTGTCCTAATCAAGATAGGATAGATTATATTTTCCTTTATCATTTGCATCCTAGATTAAAACTGCATTTGCACTTAAGTCTATAAAGTCTCCTTTCAGGAGCAAACCCTAGTGTGGCTTTGTTGAGCCCTTGTTTCAGTAGAGGATTTACTTCTTCAAGCATATGCAAGAAGGTAATTCCTTCTCTTCTATCTGCTGATGAAAGAAAGTAACAAGATACATTAGTAGACAAAAGGCCATGTATATACTTTTTGTATATATAAATTAGTCTAGATTAGATTAACATCAGATTAAGCTAGTTTTAAATAAGGGTAACTCGACCCATAAACCCAGTCGGAATCACCATCCAAAATGGATAAGGGTCTAATTGGGATCCTAACCAGGTGATTTCCCCAATGTTGATTATGGTCATTTTTGGCCATCAACATTTTTGGCACTATAAGGATGACCATCGACGAGTGTGATTCTTTTGGAAGCTGTTTGTTCTAACACTATTATTTATTTTCAATGGCTCCATCTAATCTTCCTATTTGGAGTTGCATATCTGGTTGGGCATCCCACAACACTCCAACAAAGGTAGTAAAGTGCTTGTCGAAGGTAAAATTCGATGGTAAGAGCAAAATTTTTGCATATGATAATGTTTTACAATTTATTCAAAATTTTATGAATTCTTCTTTTTCCGATATTGATGAAGGCATTCTATGCACGATTTTTACTCTTACACTGATAGGTCGGGCCAAAGACTGGTGTCTTTTATTACCAGTTGCCTCTATACATGGCTGTGACCAGTTCACAATGATGTTCCTTCATGCTTTTCAGAACTACGATTATAACAAGGTTTGTGATCAACTTGAAACACTTCATAGATTTGAAGGTGAGTCTTTTGATGATTTTCTTATTTGATTTAAATTGATTTGTTTTCAGTTTCAATATAAATATTTACCTCCTCGAATTGAGTTAATAGGATGGTTTCAAAATTTAGTTTCTCTTCCTTGTAGTTCTAATAATTGCAATGAATCATAAAATGTAATATTGTTAAGCGTATTCTCTGATATTGAGCAATCAACTTCTAATAAATTTGAACATCAACAAGCAAATCATGTTGGAGTTACTTCACACACACCTAGAATTTATTTTTCCTAAGGTTTTTCCTTGTTTATTAGTGATTATCCAATCTCCTATGTTTTAGGAAGAATATTCCTCCAGGGAGAATATTCTCTTCAATTTTCACTTCAGTTTGACTAGTTGAGTGGAATCTAGATGCTGCATTGGTTTTGTCACCATGCAACATTGGGATCATCACCGACTAATGCGAATTAGCCTTGGTATCATCACCAGACTAGCACATTACCCATGATTCCCTGATCTCCTCCTCACTTCACTCTGTTTCAGTCATTTAACTGAAGATTGGTAGACTAGTTAACTCAACTAGGTGGCAGTTCACTCCTGTAACTGCCTGAGAGACTAGACTAGGTGGCAGTTTACTCCCGTAACTACTGGTGTGTATCCAAATCACTCTAGACCACCACTATGGTGCATTGGATTCTCCTCCAGTACGCATTGGTTGAGTTATGCAAAGTATATCACGTGTAAATTATTCATTATTCATTACGGTTAATGAGAATTCTTCCATTCTTTCTCTCTTGCTTCTTCTTTCTCAATTTCTCTCTGCAAATGTGTGTGGTATTTTCTAGCTAGATCTATTCTGTGTAGTTTCAACACATTTACATGGTATTAGAGCCGACAGACTGCTAAGCAAAAGCTACACCAAATTATTTTTGCAGGTACCAAAGATTGAAGACAATGAAAAAATGGAATTCCCAAAAGAATTCATTCTTACACTTTACAATTACTTTGCATGGAAGGAGAGAATAATCATGCATCTCCAAACCAGAGGATTGTATAGGTTAACCTTGAATACAAAGACATAACCGACATCATCCATAGAAAAATCCAAGTATCTAAATCGAATGGATGAAGCATTCAGAACAATTTGTAGTCTCATCTCTCCTGATCTCCTTTTTCACATATCTTCCTGTAAAACCCCCAATGAAGCCTGGAACACCTTGGAAGGTATCTTTTGAAAATAGGATGAGATGAGGGGACACATGCTCGAGGTGGAATTTCTCACATTGGATCTAAAAATCTTCGACAATCTCCAAGATTTCTTTACAAAATACAAGGATTTATTATTGCAACTTAAAGCTTGCATGGTTGATAAATCTAAGGAGGAGAAACAAATGGTTTTCATCATTCTCTCCAAACTTTGTCCTGAATTCTCCATGTTCGTATCCACATTCCATTCAGTCAAATTCACCTTTGGAGCCACCTGGAAGATGCCCTCTCTTGAGGAATTTATCGAATCCCTGACACAAGAGCAAACCAAGCTCATCAACATAGGAAAAATCAAAGGCCCAAAGGTGCATGCACTTACTATGCAAGATGGAAGCCATCAATATCATAAATCTAAAGATAAAGACAAAATGAAATCTCATGCAAATCCAAAGAAGGAAGGGTACTAAAAACCCTTCACCGATGCCTTCGGATCCAAAGGTGGAAAGGGAAGAAAAGGGGAGAAATGCACATACTGCCATAAAGAATTCCATCCAGAATCCACATGCATGTAAAACAAAATATATCTAATGACTCAAATACTTCATCAAAACAACCTTGGAGATTTCATCCCTGAGGGTGCCAAGAAGAAGAAGCCAGAAGATTAGAATCCCAAGAAAGGCAATTCTAGCCATGCCTTGATTGCCATCAGCTCCTCTCTCGATGCTTGGATCGTAGATTCAGGACCATCACATCACATGGATGCCACAAAAGCAGTCTATTCTTCACTAAATGCATGCAAAGGTCCTCCTATTCTGATGGGGGAAAACTCTCTAGTCGAGGTCACCAACAAAGGAAGGATTGACCTCACCAACGAAAGCTTCGAGAATGTGTTGTACATTCCCAAACTTTTCGTCAATCTTCTCTCCATGTATTAGATGAATAATTTCGACACCAGAAAGAAAGTCATATTCACACCTAATGCAGTGGACATCTATGACATGCAAATCGATTCCAGGGTTGCTACCGTGAGGTAAATCATCAATCTAGATTGTATACATTTTCTGAATTTATTGAACCACATTCTGCTTTACTACTTACCCATGCTGATGAAAGTGGTAGGATATGACATGAAAGGTTCATGCATTTGAATTTCAGATATATGCAATAGCTTAACAAGCAAATATTGGTTGATGGTTTACCATACATCAACTTCTCCAAAGGAATCTGTGAGGGATGTATTCTTGGAAAACATCCTCAAGAGAAATTCGATAAAGGAAAGACTCAAAGAGCTTCCTCTCCTTTATATCTGATCCATAGTGACCTCATGGGCCCTTTTTCACATCCATCAATCAAAAAAGAAAGGTATGTTCTCATTTTTGTTGACGATTTCTCACATTTCACATGGATTTACTTTCTCAAGAAAAAATCAGAGGTCTTTGAACACCTCAAATATTTCAAAGCCCTGGTTGAGACACAATCGGGAAAGAAAATAAAATTCCCCTGAACTAATAATGGGGGAGATTATGTAAATGATGAGATCCATAATCTTTGTCATGAGGTAGGGATTCAATTGCAACACACAGTTCCCTATACTCCGTAGCAAAATGAAGTTACTGAGCAGAAAAATAGATCTCTAAAAGAGATGGGATCTTGCATGCTACATGGAAAGTCATTACCATAGAGACTATGGGCCGAAGGACTTAATTGTGCAACCTACATCCAAAACAAATCTCCCCATAGATCTGTCAAGGATAAGACCCCCTACGAGGCTTGGAGCGACCTCAAACCGGAAGTGAACCACTTTCGTATTTTTCGGTTCACGTGCATGGGCCCAGATTCCCTCTGAAAAGAGGAAGGCACTTGATACATAGAGCACATAGTGTATATTTTTTGGATACCTCGACGGTGTGAAGGGATACAGACTTATTGATCTTTCCTCGAACCAACTCATCATTGAGCGAAGTGTCCAATTTGAGGAAAGTGTCTCACATGTACTTCATCATCCGCATGTAGAAACCTTCATTCTTCCACATCTTCGAGATGATGAGCATGCACATGCCGACTCTTCTTCAGACAAGAGTTCTGATTCAGAGGATTCTAATACAGATTCAGTACAGTTAGATGCAGAGTCAGTGCATCAATATGTAGATGCAGAGCCACAACAAAGGCCCAAGTGGGCCCAGACTACTCTTCAAGACGCAGGGGATCTTGTTGGTGATGCAGTCGATACTAGGAGGATTCGATCTGATTTCGAGGAGCCTCCTATTGCACTCACTGCCACTGAACCATTGCCATCCAGGCATCATTTCTTGGTTCAATCTTAGTACAAGAGGGGATCATCGACCTACAGTTCCGTCCTTCAGCAGAAAAGACGTCACACATCTTCACCAAGACCTTCACTGAGCAGAAGTTCCATTCTCTATGAAGTCGTATTGGAGTGAAGGACACAGTTGCCTAACAACTGTAGTTCTTTTTTTTACATACATTGTACCTTGAGGGGGGGTTTTTCCCATGAGGTTTTCCCTCTTTTCTTACTTTATTTCAGTGTATCTTTTGTATTTGGGTACCTAACATGGCCTCGTTGCCGGGACCCATTCTTTATTTTCACCATAGTGATGTTCAGGGGGGGTGTTGGATTTATTTCGCACACACCTATGATTTATTTTTCCTAAGGTTTTTCCTTGTTTGTTAGTCATTATCTAGTCTCCTATATTTTAGGAAGAATATTCCTTTAGGGAGAATATTCTCTTCAGTTTTCAGTTCAGTTTGACTAGTTGGGTGGAGTCTAGATGCTACATTGGTTTTGTCACCATGAAACATTGGGATCATCACCAGCTAATGCACATTAGCCTTGGTATCATCACTAGACTAGTGCATTACCCATGATTCCCTTATCTCCTCCTCACTTCACTCTGTTTCAGTCATTTAACTGAAGACTGGTAGACTAGTTAAATCAGCTAGGTGGAAGTTCACTCCCGTAACTGCCTGAGAGACTAGACTAGGTGGCAGTTTACTCCTGTAACTGTTGGTGTGTGTACATATCACTCTATACCACCACCATGGTGCATTGGCTTCTCCTTCGGTGCGCATTGGTTGAGTTATACAAAGTACATCATGTGTAAATTATTCATTGTTCATTACGGTTAATGATGATTCTTCCATTCTTTCTCTCTTGCTTCTTCTTTCTCAATTTCTCTATGCAAATGTGTGCGGTATTTTATAGCTAGATCTATTATGTGCAGGTTCAACACATTTACAAATCAACAACCAACAATGCAAATCGAAAATTCAAACAATATATAATACGTGGCAAAAATTTCTGAATTTTCTCACGCTAAAATTGATGATCAACCACAAAGTATAGACAATCAAATACATAATGAGGAATCTAAAATTTGTATTTTTGAAAATGAATAAACATCTTCAGACAAATAAATTTTCAGGTACATATATTCAAATAGTCATTTCTCCCTCTATGCTAATCTTTTTAATGATAGTAATTCATTTGATAATCAATCAACAATTCCTCTATACACAAACATTGTTTTAGAAAATAGAGGAGCTGCCATATATTCAACAAATAATGAATTTCCAATTATTAATTAGGAAAAATAATTTCTAAATAACTTTATTTTTAACAAGCCTGAAAATGACTATGCTTTTGAATTTGATCAGTCTTTTGGTGCTAGTGTATCTTATGATAAGGAAGAGATTGCTAATGAAAACTATGAAGTCATTTATAATGATGACTTGAGGATTGAAAATGTTGAGGCACTTCACCCTTCAGTGATGGTTATGTCAGGTTCTCACATTCTTAATTCTCCAAGTAAATCCACATTTGAAGATGAGAAAATCCCTATTTCAGTAAATATTCCAACAAACTCTCATTTTCAAATCTTTAATCATTTTAATGATTTCAATGTTCAAGAGACCATTTCAGTTTATGACTCTTATGATGATCAAGTTCTTTTGAATTGTCATGATCAATTTTCGCAAGTACATGATCTTACTACTTTTAACTTCGATGAGACTTGTGAATCAAGCCCAACTATCTTGTATTATTAGTGTAAATAGTGATATATGTTTATTTCGTAATACTAACAACTCTTTACATGCTTCAGAACTTATAAAATCATCATTTGAAGGTAACCTGTTATCCTCCTCTTTTTCCAAAGTTCACCAATCCATATCAAATTCCCATGTGCATTTTTATGATCCAATAATTATATGGTTGGAGAATTGGTTGAAGGAGAGTTATCTTGTAAATAATTTTTTATGTTTTGTTTTATTAGGAATTAGTGTACATAATATATTTAAATTTTCTTTTGATAGCTTATTATTAATTCAGTTTATATTACTAATGTTTGATGTGTACATATGTGCAGATATGAAAGAACTTGAATGGCTCCACTGAAAATATGATTATACTTAGTCATATTTCCCTCATAAAGTTAGAGTAGGAGTAGGTTTAGTTTAGTTTAGGTTTATTTTATTTTTCTAAATAAAGCGGTTGTGATAATTTCTTTTTTAAAATGAGCCTTAATCTTGTTTATATTTGTTATTAATACACATTTGTAGGCTTTATCATTAACCATTATCAATCAAGCTTATGAAATGATTTGTAATATCAATATTTATATAATAAGATGAAAACTTTGATAGAATGCTCATTTTACTTTTAAAATCGTAACAACATTATAATTAGGATTATATTTTAGAATACAAAGCTTGAGTGATGAACGTCTCCTGATGCACTCTCACTTTATCGATCTTTATTTTGTCTTGTGAGAGTTTTCTTATGGCTCATTGCTTTACCTTATTTCTTTCGAGTTTCTTGCATTTTGATAAGAATTTTTATAGGTTTGTTGTCGGCCTTAGTTTAGATTTAATAAACTGACGATCTTGGGTATATGTGAACTTCATTAAAGATGCAACTTCTTCATGCTTTAATTTTTATCATAAGATGAGGTTACTTCTTTAATTTGGAAAAAAATTGACATTTCTAAGGTAAATCGTAACGAGATTTTTCAACGTAAGTTTCATTCACCTATTCTCACCATTTACTATTTTCTTTATGTTTTAGTTTTAGTCTCATTTTAGTATTGGCTGATCTAAATTCTGTTTGCAGGTCTTCATGATTTTCTTGAAAATCCAACATTCCTGTTGGCTAAGATTTGAAATTCATTCCCCTTATTACATTTGTTTTTGAGTTAGGAAAAGCAGTGATGATGCTGATCAAATTGCCAACTAGCCCAATCAGGGAATCTCTGAACCTCTATTTTGCTTTCATTTAATATCATTGTAAGCCTCATCTTTATTAGATAATCATTAAGATATTTCGATGGAGGCTTAATTTTGAAACAAGACATTTGCAAGGCAAGGGATATCTTATTTAACTTCATCTTTTAATCATCGCGGCTGCCTAGATTTTGGATTTTGGTTTGAATAATAAGCCTAATTAGCTTTAACTTGGAAAAATACAATTAATCAAATCTCAACTTAAGTCAAACGTTGATGCTTTCCCATATTCATTCTTTTGCTGAGATATATCTTTATAAGTTGTCGGGTTGAAGTCTTCTTTTAATTCTTGGCTTTTGATTTATCCTTCAGGTTTGCATTTCCTTTCTTTGTTTGCAATGATTGAAGATTTTTAATTTTGTTTGTTTTGATTTTGATTGGATTTTGTGTTCTTTCCAAAGTATATATGAGGGAATTTTTTTATTAAACTATGCTAGTTGGTTTACATGGGGAAATTTTTACTCTATCATTTTAATAGGATTTCATTTATTTAAAGGTCATCTTTATTAAGTTTTCACTCTCTCTCGCATCAACAGTTAGCCATGGGGAACATTAAGATGTGTTTCAAGTATTATAAGTTTATCTTTATAAAGGAAAGAATTGCCTACACCCTTTACTTTGAATGCCTCCCATACCCCTCCACATTTAAATCCTCTATTTTGGTAGATAAAGAGAAGACTAGTGAGGTTAAATTCAACTGGTATCGCATCCAGTACTTTAAGTAAAATCCTCCCATACCACCCCGCTCTATTCACCCAATTTCTCAAAGAAATTCTCCAAATATGTTTATCAAAAGGGTGGAAACAAGAGATTTGAAAGAACATATGTGTGGGAAGTGTATGCAAACCCGTCGGGGTACTGAACAGGATCATTGGAAGCGGGGAAATGCATACATGGTACCGATACAACTTCGTCGGGGTACTGAACAGGCCTGCTGGCAACGAAACAATGTCAAGAAAATATGTATTTTTATAACAGATGCATACTAATATTTAATTACCTCCTAGCTATGTTTACTATCTAATAGTAGAGATGTAATTAAAAGATAATGAATATTCCCTTACTTGGATTCATTGTCTCGGAATTAGGCATTCGCCTCCTTTCATCTTTAAAAGCTTATTTTTCTTTGATTTTGTCTTATGTGGGACCTTTGGGAATGGTTTCGTGTGCAAGAAATTTCTGAAAGCTTTCATTTCGATCTTGGGTAAATTGAATCCTATTATCTTAACAAGAGATAATTGTTTCATTCCCGCATGTCACCAATTGTCGTGGCATACAACAACGCTCCCAAATTTGCGTTGCATGGTTAATTAGAAAATTTGGGCCCCTTTATTTTTGAAAATTCTTTTCAGTTTGGTTTATTTTCCTTTGTAAATATGTTTTGTATAACGATCTTTGTATGAGCATCAATGCATTTGAAATGTTGAGAGTGGAGTGTATTGCATGTGTTGACTCCTTTTCATATTGATTGTGCATTTGGTCTTTTGAATTTCATGAATTCCAACATGAAATTCAAAAATTCAATTTCAAAATTTTCTATATTACATATCACTTTCTGGCCAATTTCATCGCTTTTAAGTTGTTTTGTTTATGATCTTGATCATGGAGTGAAGTTCATACAATTTATACATTATTTATCTCTAATGTTCTTCATCAAACTGCTTACATACATGTTCATAGTAATGTTTTACTTGAGATACATAATTTATGAAATAGCTATGTTCTCATCCTAAGTCATATCAATTTTACTATTCAATAACAATTTGGATGAAGAATTAAAAAAAATAGGTTTTAATCTCTTATTGAAATCTAATTGACTACACTTAAGCCTAGTTTATGCTCGAAGATATGCTCAAGGTATCATTTGTTAGCTTATGACAGTCATCGTTGATTGGAAATGAAGTTATGAACAACGTATGTATTGTTTAATTATAACAATTATACCATTAATGAGACTGGTGTACTTGACTGGTGTACCCAAAGAGCACTTAATCGACTTTCAATTATTCACTGATTGTATCGAGAAGATATAGAGGTGTGATGAACCTGCATAGCCTATTGTTCCAACATAAACTTGCAAACTCTCATGTCACCCCAACTATTGTTAAGGTGAAAGGAACATTTGTTGCTTAAATCATCTAGGGGGCTCCGGAGGCTATTAATCCCTATAAAAAAATGGAAAGGATAGAACTTTGAATTAGGTTTATCCTTATTAATCATTTCTTGTGGCACTCCTTAGTGTTGTTGTATGACGCCATGGTTCTTATCCCTAAGATTGTTTAGATGAAGTATCAACCCAATAGGGATCTTTTTAATGCCTAGAATCAGGTTTGGGTTCCGTGGCCAAAGATAAAAGACGGGGATAGGTTTCCCAAACCATACATGGTAGCATTTGAATGAATCAAGGTTATTATTCATGATTGTATTTCCATCAAAATAGGACAATGATATCTCACAATGTGATATAAGGATTAGAACTAGAATGAGGCTAGGACCTTGAAAACATATGAGCTCAACGAGTGTTATTGATACCTTTACCACAAACATGTGTTGTACACTTCATTGAATAAACTTTGGAGACTCAAATCAAGGGTAGATGATTTAGCTCTTTATTTTAAGAGTGTTTGGAAACCTTTGGTCAAGGCCAAGAAGGCTTCATTTTCTAGTCCCTCATTCTTTGGGTCATAACTCTTAGCCATGGGTTGATTCACCATTGAAAAACTCACCCCAAATTTCCTTTGTGTAGTTAGTCAAAGCACATCAAACATGTTTTCATGTTCCATGTCTATGTCAATTCCATGTGGCTTTGGGTCACTAAACTTTTAAGAAGGTTTCCCTCCTAGGTGATAAATTTCCACGAATGACTGAATTCCGTATATCATGACAACTGAGAAGGATATAAGTATTATTTATTATATGAAAGAAATAAAATGATTCGATGTTTAATCACACACAACCTATGATAAGTGTCTAATATAATGGAAATTCCCTAATCATTGTCAATATTTATACGCATAACACTATACATGTTTAAAATTCTGAGTTGGATGTGGTGAACCTACACCAACTACTACAATATTTGGGGAAACCCCTAGCATTATGAGTATGGAACACCTTGTCGAATCTCTAA
>ML793088.1:143240-154691 GCA_009831015.1 Picea engelmannii
TTTTAAATATAGTGGAAAATATCATTTTTAACACATTGTTTTACCTTTACTTCAATACATAGAAAATAATTGTAATTAAATAACACTATTTTTAAATATTTACCAAAAATATATAATTCATTTTTTTTGGACCAATTAAAAACTTAAAAAAATAAGAGAACAAATAGACGAGCTGGATCAAATGGCTACTCAGATAACAATTGACTTCAGGATAAGATGGTATTTCTCTTTTTTTTTTTGGGGTTTATATTTTATTTTGACAAATAAATTCTCTTCACTCTTTGCCATAATAATGGAATTATTTTTAATTGCATAAAGACTTTTAGATCCATCGAATTTAGGGTATTATTTAAACTATTTAATTAATTTGACTAATAATAATAATGAAATTGCTAAAGGTTTTTCAATCCATTGAATGTAGAAAAATACCTTTAATCCGTGAGCAAGTTAGTGAGAGCATGTCTCAACTGTCTCTAAGAAATAATCTTATATTTTCTTTTATCTAAACTGTTTGGTTAATTTTAATTAATAATAATGAAATTGTTGAATAGCAAAAAGGTTTTTGGATCCGTTGATTTCAAGAAAATAAACTTATTTCATGAGAAAATTAGTTGGAGCATGTCTAATCTGTTTCTTAAAATTAATTTTATATTTCTTCCTGTCGTGGAAAAACCTATCATAATGTATATATATTTTTATCTAAACTGTTGTTTAGCTAATTTCAATTAATAACAATGAAATTGATTTTAATTCCAAAAGGTTTTGGATCCGTTCATTTCAGAAAAATAACCTTATTCCATGTGAAAAGTTTGTTAGACATCTTGTTTTCTTTTATCTAAATATATATTTTTAATTTGAATTAAAATAATGAAATTGTTTGTGGATTGCAAAAAATAATAACAAAGAAATTGATTTTAATTCCAAAGGGTTTTGAATCCGTTCATTTCAGAAAAAATAACCTTATTCCATGTGAAAGTTTGTTGGACATTATGTTTATATATATATATTTTTTTTTTTTAAATTTGAATTAAAATTAAAATAATGAAATTGTTTATGTATTGCAAAAAGGGTTTTTGGAGCACAAATATCCCGATTCCATGAGAAAGTTTGTTGGAGCACATTTGTGGCAGTTTACCAGTGAAGAGGTCAAAGAAGTGAAAGGCTCGTTCGACTTTCTTGGTTATAACTACTACACACCATACTTCACAATCAACAATCCTCATCCACCCAATCCGCGCCATACAGATGTCGTTTTGGATTCTCAGGCTAATATATCGTGTAATATTGTAGACCATCCATTTTAATAGTTTTTATATATTTATAGCTCACCAAGCACAATACTGCAATGAAACAACTTAAGTTTATCAAGGAGCTCTGTTCCACATTCTTACATTCTTTCTTGATTTAATATTTTGATATTAATATTTTCCTATTGTCTGAGTTGTTTCAGATGAATTTGATGGAGTTTACATTGGATAAGTGGTGAACCCATCTTCAAGATTTTTTAAAAGTTATTGGATTATTTCAACAACGATAGAAATTCAGTTCAGTGTGTTGTTGGTTATACTATGTTCATTTGTTTGCAGGAAGGAGTGTCCACTTACAGGGCTTATCCAACGAGACTAAAGGACTTAATAAACTATACAAAGCATTGATATACCAACTCTCCTATATACATCACAGACCCGGGCCAGGCCTGCAAGGAGTTGGTGTGATACCGGACATCACACCACCCCCACGAGCTTGGCCCAAGTCCCATAGACGTCCACAAAACCTGAACCAGGCCCACGAGAGACTGGTACGATGCACCCCACGAACCTGACCCAAATCCCATCGACACATACACACATGTATTAATATATAAAACATATAATATATATGTTATATATTATATATGTTTTACATATATAATATATGTTTTATATATTAATATAAAACATATAAGATATGCATATATAATATATATTTTAAAACATATATTATATATATTAAAATATATGTTTTATATATTAAAACATATATTATATATGTTTTATATATAAAAAACATATGTTATATATAAATATGATTTTTTTTTAGATATTTATGAAAACAAATTATTTTTTTAAGGTTTTTTAATTTAGTTTTGTTAAATATGTTTTATTTTAGATGTTTTTTTTTAATATTTTATTGAATTTTGTTTTATTTTAGTTTATTTTTTATTTAAAGTTTGAAGACGTTTTTTATTCATTTAAAAAAAAAAAACCTATTTTTGTTTTAAATTATTATTTTCTGGTTAAATTTTTTTCATTTCTTTTTATTTTTTTTTGGTTTTCACCATTTGTTAAGTTATTTTATTTTATTTTATTTTATTTAAATTTGGATTTTGAATATATTTTTTTAAATGTGTTTTTGTTTTCATTAAAAATATATATATTTGTGAAGATTTTCTCTTTTCTTTTTATTTATTTTTAATGTAAATTTAAGAAAAAAAGAAGAAGTTAGTAAATAATTTTTCAAGTGACCATTTATGATCTAATTTTGGGTTTTTTATTCATGTAGGGATTTGTTGTCAATGCCACAGTTTGAATTAGGTCGTAATTAGCTGTAATTTTAGCGTTTAGAAAAACATTTTTCTTTAGGTAGCGTCATGTGTTTATTTAGGTGTTGATTTTAAGGTTTTTCTAAGCAACTATTTTATGTTTTAAGGCCATGCTTGAAAAAAGTTCTAATTTTGACTCGGTTAGAAAAATTGGTGCTATCGGTAGCACCACGTTTTGATTTGGAGGTTGATTTTAGAGTTTTTTTGAGCAACCATTTTATCCTTTAAGCCCATGCTTGAAAAAATTGTAATTTTAACCCGGTTACAAAAAATGGTGCTACCGGTAGCACCACTTTTTGATTTGGGGGTCGATTTTAAAGTTTGTTTGAGAAGCCATTTGATCCTTTAAGCCCATGCTTGAAATTTTTTGTAATTTTGACCCGGTTACAAAAAATGGTGCTACTGGTAGCACCACTTTTTGATTTGGGGGTTGATTTTCATGCTTTTTATGCAAAAATATGAGTTTTAAGGGCTAGAGTTCTCATTTTGAGGTCACAGTTCTCATTAAGTTGATAACTATGGTCCTTGTAGCATTATTGGAAAAGAGTAATTGAATACCAATGAACCAAAAAATTTGATATCACTATCTTGTTTTTGAAAATAAAATTGTAAATTGTAGCTACCAAGCAGACTAAATACCATAACAATGATTTTTTGAGATATAATATCAAAAAATTAATAAGAGTTTTGCTTTTGRTGCTTTTATTCCAAAATATAAATACTAAAACAATGCATTTTTGGCAACATTTTTTTTTTTTTTAATCATTATGGTTGTTCTATACACTATATTGCATGGTCAACTAGTTGTAAATGATTGTTATAATGCACAATATGAATGTTACCATCTTTGGCCCATWAACAAATGTCAAATAACCATCCATAGAGCATAAAACATTGTAATGGCACCCATATATGGGTAAATGATCCCTTTTACTAGGTATAGTTGGTGGTTTTAGACCTACTATGTCATGGTCCAAGATCCCTGTAGGCATATTACAAGCCCTAGAATGTTTTTATTTATTCTTGTAACATGTTTAGGGGGTTGATACTCACCAATGGTGGTAAAAGGATGTAATGGTGCCCATACGATGCTGATGGGACAAATATTCCATTTATAGGATTTGTTTGGTGGTTTCTAACCCTATGTGTTTGGTGATATGATACTTATATCCATAAATATTACATCTTACAATCCCGGGAAAGGGTTTGAGACCCATCAAAGGTGTTAAAAGTATGTAATGGCATCGATACAATGCTTAATTGGGTATTTATACTACTTGATGTCTTTTGATTTTGGAATATTTATATGAAATATAACATTGTCATCCACATCTTCAAAATTGATTCTCTTGGTCTTTTTAGGCACTGGTCATTTGTTATGAATGTATCAAAAACCAAGATATTAGAGTCTAAAGCAATCATATCAAAACTATCATGTTAGGAAAAAGGTCCATTCACGTTAGTTTTAGGTTAGTTTTTTACCTCTATATTATTTCAAGTTTTAGACCTCATGGAAGGGACACATTCCTTGATGAATTCGCCTACATCCTACAATCATGGTTAGTCCATTTTAATTAATCATTTTTTTTTTAATTTAAATTTCATATTATGTAAAATCATTGATATTAGTGTAAATTTTGTTTTTTTTTGGTATTAGTATTGTATGGTTTTATCATTTTTAATGGTGAATAGTGGTAGAGAGAGTCGACTCTCCCATTTTGGCACCAAATTTATACTAACCCCAAGAGCCATGTGCTGGACAAGATGGATGATTTCATAATTTCTCACCATGGAGGTAATGAGGAGGCCGACATCCATAATAACTTGAAAATTTCCCATGAAAGGCTCTTGGAAGAAATTCATGTTTGATTTAACAATATCTTGCCAACAACCTGCTAAGGAGGTAAATTTCATTGAATTCTTGAAGTTTTGAACCATGTGTTTTTTTCCAAGGAAAACCTTGAGGGGTAACCCTGGGGCACTTCCTTGCATTTCATAGATGGTATCAAGTGTAAACCCATTGACACTGATTATGGTACCCGACTTGGAAAGGACATCAAATGAGACCAACCATAGAGACAACTAACTCGGATCAACCTGAAGAACTCTTGGATGAATCTAAAAGCACTCAATCAATCAAGCTAGACCTAGGCTAATGATTGGCACCATGTGTTACTTGTACATGAAGCTTATTACCATTTATTTCCTTTAACTAAAAAAATTGGGGTTTTCAAGTCGTTTTTTGGGCATTTAGCTAGATAATTAACTTGTTTGGGATAGTTTAATGGGTGACTGAGCTAGTTCGTAGATTTGTTACTCTAGCTAGTATAAGAAGAAAGCAACCATGGTGTCAAGGAGAAGCCAATGATTGCGATTCCTTTCCAAATACCATCTAGATCAAGAGAATGCAAAGAAAGTATTTGGAAAAAGTTTGGAGGTTAGGCTAGCTCCATGTTTGGTAATTTTTTTCTTTTTAAAACCCTAGTTCTATATTTTCCCCTTAGATACTTGATTTTTCTTTTTTTTTAAACCCTATTTTATTCGTACTAAACCAATCTTGCATATGAGAGAAAACATTTAACTTCTTTTCACATTGAATGAATTTTTATTTATTTATTTTTTATGTTCATGTGTTGTCAGACTTTGTTGTCTTTGATGTCAAAGGATTTATTTCAAAGGGTTGATGTCAAGTGGTGTCATATTGATGTGTAGATGGAATGATAGTGATGTGTTGTCATTGATATATGATGCATGATGGGTTGATGTTATAGATGGATTGATGTGTAGATGGATTGATGTCCTGTCATGGTTGATAAGAAGTACCAAATGGATGAACTCCAAAGTGGTCCCCTTATGGTGAAATCCCTCATGGGAAGATGCTTTGCGAAGTCCAAATGGTTAGGTTGTCAAGCAGTCCTAGCAGTGTGGTTAGGGAACCCAATTCTGTATGAGGAATAATGTTATGAATATCAGTGAATTTTTCAGTGAGACTATTCTAGATGGATAGTAAATGTCGTGCCATTTCCCGTGATATGTGGAATGTCACATAACTCCTCACGGTTAGAGAGTTATGTCCATGTGAATTTGGAGAACCCTCATGTGTTGTATAGAAGCCCGTAGAAGGTCAAATAAGTCAAATTATTCTAGAATCTCCTAGAATAAGTTGACTAGTCAAAGTGGTTATTCATGGGTTAAGTGGTTGCAACAAGAAAACAATTAAAAATAAATTAGTTGCAACTAGAAGTGAAGAGTTTACTATTTGTGGAAAAGTGGTTGTAAGTGGACAAAGTGGTTAGAAGTGGGTTAGCTCTAAAAGAAGGAAGTTGGTTAGAAGATAACCTCTAAAGGAAGCTACTTGGAGAGTATAAATAAGAGAGGAAGGCTATCTTATATGGATGATTAATGATCATATTGAATATCTATTTTTTGGTGAAAGGTTTATTGTAGGTACTCATGGATACATCAGAAGTTTCTCAAGTCTGAGATAGCAAGGAGGTTTGACAGCGAAAGTTTCAGAGCTTTAGAAAAAACCTAGTTTCTGAAGTGTACACGGGCTGTAGTGGATCAGGTCGCGTACGTACACGAGTTGTAGTGGAGGAATGTGCATGTATACACAGGCTGCAATGTAGGATGTCATGTACAGGTGAAAAAGGCATGAAGACTTGAGTTGATGTTGGTGTCAGGTCCCTGAAGTCTGAGGAAAGCTCCCATATCTGCATTCTACAAGTTCAAATCTTCTGGTTGGTTGCAGTGACAAGTTGGATGCAGTGACAAGTTACTGGTGGATGCGACAGAGGTAGGAAAGTTTCAGAAGTGAAGAAGAATGGATGCCCTAGTTTTCTGAAGGTGTACGCATGTTGATAGAGGGAAGGTCGCGTACATACGCATGCTGCAGTATAGATAGGTCACATACATACATGTGTTGCAGTATAGACATGTCACGTATCTGTTGGCAAATTGATTTCTGTCATCAAGCAGGGTCTTGTACTTGGGAATTGGATTCCTCACATCTTAGTTGGTATTGAGATTTGCAAGCTGAGTCTTGTATTGATAATAGGTGATCTTTTGGAGTTTTTTCTCTTTTCAGTTGATGCTGATAAAACCGAGAGATTGTAGTCTCCTGTTACACAAAACATTTACACACATATCTGGTGTTCCTTGTGTTCTTTATTGTGATGGTGCATAGTTCTTATTATTAATATATATTTACATGCAAGCAACTAAGTGTGAATGGAAGCAATGTGTAATGATGTTGTGAATGGTGATTGCTAAATAAATTTTTGTAAGAAGTGTAAAAAGAACTTCACACTAATTCACCACCCCCTCTCAGTGTGGTTGGTGTGTCCAATAATTGGTATCAGAGCATGCCTTCACTAGAATCCTTACACGCTTGAAGGAGATCCATGGACACACAAATGGATGAACATGCAGATGAAGTTCCCTTCTTTTATGAGACAGATTACTCGGTGAGAAGAATAGAAATGAAAGGGTATTTGAAGGAAAAAGGAGCAAGTGTTTGGAACACAGTTGTTGGTGGATTAGTTCCATCAAAGAATCAGTGAAAATTTGTAGTCGAAAAGGAACCAATGAAGAACAATGCAACTGCACTCAAGATCATCTTCAATGGACTGTACGGTTCTGTCAAAAGAAGCATAGGACAATGTACATACGCTAAGGACCTATGGCCGAAGATGGAGAAGGTATACCAAGACAAAAGAGAAGACACAAAAGAAAAATTCATTAAGGATAATGAAGGTAAAGACTCTCCAAAATCTACTAATTGCAATAATTCTAATTGTGATGATGTTGAATTTTCTCCTACAAATAAAGAAGAAGATATAGAAGAAGTTTGTGTAGAATCAACTAATAGTTATCTTATAGATGAAGAGGAATATTTTTTGAAGTTTAAAGGAAAAGTTTTATCCGAGTTAGACGATGTTAGCATGGAAATAGGACATTATTCAATTGCTTTTGAGTGTCTTGAAAAATACACTAAGGAATTCCTAGAAAAGTACCCAAGGTATACCATGGCACTAAATCAAATGCTGAAAGAATAAGAAGAAAGTAAACAGATTCAGTTAGAAGAAAAAGAAGAAGATATCAAAAGACTAAAGAATGAAATAATTAGTCAAGCAGAAGGAAAAATGAAGGTAGATGATGAGCTTAGCAAAAGCCTTGAAGTCAATGTTAATCTAAAGACCCAAATTGAAGAAGCCAAAAGGATAGAGGAACTATTGAAGAATCAAGTAAATGAAAAGGAAGAAACATGCCATAAGGTTGAAGCATAAATTGTTTATCTCATTAGGAAAGTAGATGAGTCAAACACCCATATCAAGTTCATGAACAACTCAACAATATTGGATGAAATCTTGGATAGTCAAAGATCACCAAATGATCAATCTAGTCTTGGATACAACAAGGAAGCAACACACTCTGAAGCTAGCACCTATGAGAAGCATGATGTAGGTCCTTCATTTTCAAAAGGTAAAAGTCAAGTTGGAAGTCAAGCACCTACACAAAGCAAGAAAATCTTCAGAAGATCAAAACAAGGAAGTCACCGAGAAGCAAGTCCTACACCTCAAAGAAAGTTCAGGAGAGAGACACCTTCAAGGTGGACACCAAAGAAAAGGTATGAAAATATTTTCAATGGTCACTATTTCTCATGTAATGAATATGGTCACAAAGATTTGGATTGTAGACATTATGCAAGGAGAGATTTTGGAAGATTCGACAACATCTTAAGATGTTGGAGATGTAATCTTGTGGGGTACATTGCTGCACATTGTCACACCATGAAATGTTACAGCTGCAATGGGTTTGGCCATAAATCCTAGGATTGCTGGAATACAAGGAGACATTCCATGAGTAATGCTTCATATGATATGGAAAGAAGAGCATGGAATAAGGAAAATGTTGAAAGGATGGAAGCTAAAAGAACTAGTACTCAGAGTACATGACATTCTCAGAAGTGAATGAAGAAGACTGAACAATCAAACATGAATGAAGGGATAAAGAATCAGAAAAACTTCACTTTTTCTGAGGCATGCGCGGGCTCCAGTGGGAGAAGTCTCTTACATATGTGAGGTGACCTATAGAAAGGTCACATACATATGCGAGTTGTCGGAGGAACATGGTGTGTACCTATGGTAAAAGCCTAAAAAAGAGGGATGTACATATGAGTTGCAACATGGTTTGATGGTATAACTCTGTTTTGTAGCGTCTGACATGGTTTGTTTCACATTTTTTTGAATATATGCTTGCATGTGTGTTTCATGTATGTATGGTGATGACATATGGTTGAGTGTTGAAGCTTATTCTTGAGGCTTATCTTGGATGCATGGTACAAACTTTAGTGTGTGGAGTGATGCATTCTTGATAAGGTATACTGCAGTTATGTTCTCAGTGATGATATGGAACTTTGTTTATGAGATATTCATGATGATGTGATGCCAGCTATAGATATATCATTGATCTATTGAGGGACATCCTTGGTACATGTTTAGAGGTACTATTGGCTGCTTAGTACTTGTTGTAGTCAATGGTTTTTGAGGAAAATATGTTATATTACATGGCTGGTACATATGTGAGATCCATTGATATCTCTTGTGATGTATTGTTACAAGCATATTTGTTGGATATCTTGGTGCATGCATTTGGCATGTGGTTGAGCTACATATTGGGACATGTAGTTGATGAGTTGATGAGGTGGTTATGTTGTACATCATTGGTGAGTCAAAGGTTGATCTATAGTTGATGCATGATTGGTACATACTTGGTACATTAGTTGAGGCACTTGCTAACACTATGATTGGCACATGGTTTATGGTTGATGTGGCATATATGTATGGGAACACATCTTGATTGTGGTACATATTGTTGAGGTTTGGTGCATGGTTGATGCACTTGCTGTGGTACATGTAGTAATACATGTTTGGTGCATGGTAGATGCACTTGTAGATGGCATATGATTCTGAGTGATGGTACTTGGTTAAAGTACACCATTGGTATTACTTGTTTAACATATCCTTTGGTACATGATGTATGTGATGATATAGTTGAAACACTTGTTATGGTGCTTGGTTGATACATTGATTGATGCTTGATGGTTGAGATACATTTCTTGACACATGGTTTCTGGCACTTGGTTCATGGTAAAGGCATATCATGAGTGATATGACACTTGTTTGAGGCACATGGTTGGAATGTTATACAGTTGATGATGTTGATGATCTTGATATATCATTGGTACATAGTTGGCACATGCTCTTGGCATATGGTGGATACACTCCATTGATGATATCTTAAGGTATATTGTATGGTGTTGGTGTACATGGTTGATGTACATTGTTTTTGTGCATGGTTGGCACATAGTGTACATGGTTGATGCTTTGTTCATGATTCACTATTCATTGTTGACATATATTTTGCTGCATGATTGGTGCATTAGATAGTATGTATGTTTGCATACAATTGATGTATGGTATGGAGTGAGTTTAGAGGGTTGATGCATGGACAAGTCCAAGGATCGTCACAGGAAGAGAAGATCATTCTTGAGAAGTTGATCTATGTTCCAGTTGAGCAACCACATTTGCAACAAAAGCAAATTGCAACGGTATAATATATTTTTTCTTTTTATCTTGCAGAGAAGATAGCGAAAGACACACCCACATGTGGAGTTATTCTTCTTCCCATGATTGGTTGCAGAGGCATGATTCTAGGAGGAGAGATGATTGGAAGCCATGCCATCAACGTTGCATCAGAGTGATATCGCTTTTACAAAGGGGGAGAGACTATTCAGATGATGGAGCGATAGACAAGGGGAACAACCCCAAGGAGAATTCAGTCAGGGGGAGCATCCCCAAGGAGAGAACTACCCTTTTCCCTTGATGTCAAAGGGAGAGAGAGATAAAAACATTGATGAGGAGTGATGAGATGAGGAGCAATGATCACAGGGGGAGCATGAGCATTTCCATGTCTAAGTGTTGACATCAATGTTGGTGCTGACATCAATGCCAAAGGGGGAGATTGTGAGACTATGTTGTCATTGATGTCAAGTGGTGTCATAGTGATGTGTATATAGATTGATAGTGATTTCTTGTCATTGATGTATGATGTATGATGGGTTGATGTTATAGATGGATTTATGTGTAGATGGATTGATTTCCTATCATGTTATCGATGGATAGGAAGTACCAAATGGATGAACTTCAAAGTGCCCCCTTATGGTGAAAGCCCTCACGGGAAGACGCTTTGCAAAGTACAAATGGTTAGGTGGTTGAACAGTCCTAGCAATGTGGTTAGGGAACCTAATTTTGTTTGAGGAATAATGTTATTAATATTAGTGAATTTGTCAGTGATACTATTCTATATGGATAGTACATGTCGTGCCATTTCCGGTGATATGTGGAACGTCACATAAATCCTCATGGTTAGAGAGCTATGGCCATGGGAATTTGGAGAACCCTCATGTGTTGTCTAGAAGCTCCTAGAAGGTTAAAGAAGTCAAATTATTATAGAAGCTCCTAGAAGATGTTGACCACTCAAAATGGTTAGTCATGGGTTAAGTGGTTGCAACAAGAAAACAATTAAAAATAAATAAGTTGCAACTAGAAGTGGAGAGTTTACTATTTGTGGAAAAGTGGTTGTAAGTGGACAAAGTGGTTAGAAGTGGGTTAGCCCTAAAAGAAGGAAGTTGGTTAGAAGATAACCCTTAGAGGAAACTACTTGAAGAGTATAAATAAGAGAGCAAGGATCTCTTATGTTGATGATTAATGAACATATTGAATATTTATTTTTTGGTGAAAGGTTTATTGCAGGTACTCATGGATACATCAAAAGTTTCGCAAGTTTGATGTAGCAACGAGGTTTGA
>ML793088.1:164185-177125 GCA_009831015.1 Picea engelmannii
GTGATGAGACCCCCCTTCCTTTGGCCATGCAACCAAAGGTCACTGCCCTGGTTTGGTGACCAGATGGTGGCAATGTCATACCGCTAAATACTTATGAACATAATGGGCCGGCTCGTGATGAGACCTCCCATCCTCTTGGTTAGTTCTTGCATTTATTTCATTTTTTCTTAGGGTCCCTTAGTTTCTTATCGAGATGCTTTTTATTGCCTTCTCGAGGTTCCCTTGGGCGAAGCATCTCTAGGTTTTATTTTCCTATGGCTTTTATCTTTTACCAGTTGCTTTTACCTCCTGGGCCTTTAGCCCCTTCTTCCCACAAGACAAGATGTACCCTGGAAGGTCATCCTAATGGCCNTTAGGGTCCCTTAGTTTCTTATCGAGATGCTTTTTATTGCCTTCTCGAGGATCCCCCGGGCGAAGCATCTCTAGGTTTTATTTTCCTATGGCTTTTATCTTTTACCAGTTGCTTTTACCTCCTGGGCCTTTAGCCCCTTCTTCCCACAAGACAATATGTACCCTGAAAGGTCATCCTAATGGCCAGACTAGGGGAATGGGATGGATGAGCGGGATATAAGATGGAAAAGTGATAAGATGGTGGGAGCAGACGATGGTTCTGCAAACCCCTTTTGGTGGCTAACCAAAACCCATGGATACCAACTTGCTAAGCCACCCGATCAATCACCCCAACAGTGGTCAAGAGGATTAGTGTAAGATCCAAGCAGTCATCCTAAATGAAAGGAACCTAATGCATACATAAGAAGGTTATAATGATCAAATATGACACATACCATGATACCTCGGACCAATTACCTCATGGAGCAAGAGTCCTCTCCGATGCAAGCCCAAGTCGGTAGTGATGGAAGTTGGTACTGCTGATAGGACAAAGCTGGCTGAAGAAGAAAGATGGGCCCTCCAAGGCCATGCTCAAAGTCGCTCATGCTCTCGGTACTCCATGTCTAGGACCATGTGAGCCTCGAGACATGATATCCTAGTTATCCCTAGATATCGGGGATAACAGGCTGCAGTGGAGGAATGCACGTGTATATGAAAGATGCAGTGTAGGAGGTCACGTACAAGTGAAAAAGGCATGAAGACTTGAGTTGATGGTGGTGCTAGGTCCCTAAAGTCTGAGGCAAGCTCCCAGATCTACATTTTATAGGTTCAAATCTTCTGGTTGGTTGCAGTGATAGGTTGGATGCAGTGACAGGTTACTGGTGGATGTGACAGAGGTAGGAATGTTTCAGAAGTCAAGAAGAATGAATTCCCTAGTTTTATAAAGGTGTACGCAGGATGGCAAAGGGAAGGTCGCGTACATATGCATGTTGCAGTATCGACATGTCATGTACATACACATGTTGCAATATAGATAGGTCACGTATCTATTGACATATTTTTTTCTATTTACAAGTAGGGTCTTGTACTTGGGGATTGGATTCATCTTATCTCATTTGGTGCTGAGATTTGCAAGCTGAGTTTTGTATTGAGAGTCGGTGCTCTTTTGGAGTTGTTTCTCTTTTCAGTTGATGCTGATATAACCCATAGATTGTAGTCTCATGTAATAAAAAAAGTTTACACACATATCTGGTGTTCCTTGTGTTATTTATTGTGATGGTGCATAGTTCTTTATTGTTAATATATGTTTACATGCAAGCAACTAAGTGTGAATGGAGGTAATGAGTAATGATGTTGTGATTGTTGATTGATAACTAAAGTTTTGTAAGAAGTGTAAAAAGAGCCTTACACTGATTCACCCCCCCTCTCAGTGTGGTCGATGTGTCCAACAATTGGTATCAGAGCATGCCTTCACTATAATCCTTACAAGCTTGAAGGAGATCCATGGACACACAAATGGATGAACATGCAGATGAAGTTCCCTTCTTTTATGAGACATATTACTCAGCATGGGGAATAAAAATGAAAGGAAATTTGAAGGGAAAAGGAGCAGGTGTTTGGAACATAGTTGTTGGTGGATCAGTTCCATTGAAGAATCAGTCAAAATTTGCAGCCCAAAAGGAAGCAAAGAAGAACAATGTAGTGGCACTCAAGACCATCTTCAATGGACTCTCAGGTTCTGTCAAAGGAAGCATAGGACAATGTACCTCTGCCAAGGACCTATGGCTGAAGCTAGAGAAGGTATATCAATACAAAAGAGAAGACACATAAGACAATTCCATTAAGGATAATGAAGGTAAAGACTCTCCAAAATATATTGATTAAAATAATTCTAAGTGTGATGATGTTGAATGTTCTCCTGCAAATAAAGAAGAAGATATAGAATAAGTTTGTGTAGAATGAACTAACATTTATCTTATATATGAAGAGGAAGATTTGTTGAAGTTTAAAGAAAAAGTTTTATTGGAGTTAGACGATGTTAGCATGGAAATAGGACATTATTCAATTGCTTTTGAGTATGTTGAAAAATACACTAAGGAATTCCTAGAAAAGTACCCAAGGCATACCATGGCACTAAAGAAAATGCTCAAAGAACAAGAATAAAGTAAAAAGATTCAATTAGAAGTAAAAGAATAAGAGATCAAAAGACTAAAGAATGAAATAATTAGTCAAGAAAAAGAAAAAAAGAAGGTAGTTGATGAGCTTAGCAAAAGCCTTGAAGTCAATGTCAATCTAAAGACCCAAATTTAAGAAGCCAAAAGGATAGAGGAACTATTGAAGAATCAAGTAAATGAAAAGAACAATCATGCCATAAGTTGGAAGCATAAATTGTTGATCTCAGAAAGAAAGTAGAGAAGTCAAACACTCATATCAAGTTCATGAAAAACTCAACAATCATGGATAGTCAAAGATCACCAAATGATAAATCTGGTCTTGGATACAACAAGGAAGCAACACACTCTGAAGCTAGCACCTCTAAGAAGCATGATGTAGGTCCTTCAATTTCAAAAGGTGGAAGTCAAGCTGTAAGCCAAGCACCTGCACAAAGCAAGAAAATATTCATAATATCAGAACAAGGAAGACACCAAGAAGCAGGTCCTACACCTCAAAGCAAGTTCAGAAGAGATACACCTTCAAGGTGGACACCAAAGCAAAGGTATGAAAATATTTTCAATAGTCACTGTTTCTAATGTAATGAATATGGTAACAAAGCTTTGGATTGCAAACATTTTCCAAGGAGAAATGTTGGAGATGTAATCTTGTGGGACACATTGCTGCAGATTGTCACACCATGAAATGTTACAACTACAATGGGTTTGGCCACAAATCCCAGGATTGTTGGAATACAAGGAGATAGTCCATTAGGAATGCTTCATATGATATGGAAAGAAGAGCATGGAAGAAGGACAACGTTGAAAGGATGGAATCTGAAAGAACAAGTACTCAGAGTACATGACATTCTCAGAAGTAGATGAAGAAGTATGAACAACCATGCATGCATGAAGGGATAAATATTTAAGAAAGCTTCACTTTTTCTGAGGCACACACAAGTTTCTATGGAAGAAGTCGTGTACATACGCGAGTTGTCAGAGGAATAGGGCGCATGCCTGTGGTAAAATCCTAAAAACGAGGGCTGTACAGATGAGTTGCAACATGGTTTGATGGTATAACTCTGTTTTGCAGGGCCTGACATGGTTTCTTTCAGGATTTCATGAATATATTCTTGCATGTGTGTTTGATGTATGTATGGTGATGACATATGGTTGAGTGTTGAATATTATGCTTGAAGCCTATCTTGGATGCATGGTAAAAACTTTAGTGTGTGGAGTGATGCATTCCTGATAAGGTAAACTATTGGTTATGTTCTGAATGATGATATGGCAGTTTGTTTATGAGATATATCATGATGATGCGATGCTAGCTTGATGCAGGAGCATCGCTCCATGTCAACTAGCCAGCCAGCCAACCACGTCAGCGTGCATGCATTCAGAGTTGAAAGGGAGGCGCAACCTCATTTAAATTTGAATTGAATGTAATTAAATATCTTAGGCTGGTGAGCCATGAAAGCCATGCCTTTGCACAGGCTGTAGATAAGATAGGCATTTAATGTGTGTCATGGCTGAGATCTAGATCCATACGCTGGACTAGACAACCATTTATTGTAAATTTATTAGGGTAGGTAAATCCTGGAGGGAAGCGCTCAATGGAGCCCTCAGGTAAATGAGATTTTGAGATCTCATTTTGAGTAAGCAAGGGTAGAGTAGAGAAGAGCGGAGGAGAGCTCGAGAACACCTTGTACAAACAGGCATTTGCCATTTTTAATATATACAAAAGCAGTTTTTCCTGCATATGTTCTATCTTATACGCATGTCTGTGAGTGTTCATTATATGCTATATTTGTGTGTTGTTATCATGCAATTGCAGGGTTGTTGGATTTCAGGTTGAGGTCTTTGAGGCTTCACACCAGGAGGGTGTGACAGAACGTTGAGGTTCTGATAGCAGTACACAAAAGGATGCACTTCTGAACTCCGAGGAGTCAGACAGAGACGTGCTGAGGCACAGGATTGGAATCAACAATTCAAGAAAAGACCTTTGAGGTTGTTGAATAACTCAAGAGGCAAGGCTGTGTGGCTGAGAACACAGTTGCAGATAGAATCGTTGGAGGATGTTGTAGAGCTCTGCCAAGCGGGCATTGAGCGTGTGTACAATGGTACACAGAGAAAGAAGAACTCTGTTGAGAGTTTGAAGGAAGACCAGAATCACTGAGGATTCCGAGAGCTCTTCCAGGAGGGAATTGAGCGAAGTGCATAGGTGCACAAGAAGACAGAGTTGTTGAGTGTTCTATGGGAGAGGAGAAGATACTCCACAAGGAGGGTGTTGTGAAAGTGTACAAGTAGGTACACCAGAGGAAAGAACTCTTTGAGTTCTGGAAGTTGGAGGAAAAGTCCACTGAGGGAACTTTCACTGGGTTACTGAATACCCAGAAGAACTCAAGAAGAGGTTTGAGCAGAAGGATAGCCAGGAGGGCATCCATTTCATTCTCCATCTGAGGGAGAAGAAGACAAAATCTCCCAAGGGGTCTGAGTACTCGTGGAAGCTCAGGACAGATAGCGCTTTGCGCGAGAAGACTCTGCAGAGACACATGAATCAAAGAAACCTTAGAGGGTTCGGAACGAGAAGAAAGATAAAGTTCCTAAATGGGTTTGAGCGTTTGAAGGAGCTCAGGAGAGAGAGCTCAGGAGAGACCACATGATATATGCGCGAAGACTCTATAGGACGTAGAGGTCAAATCTCTAAAGGTTTGAGGAGAAAGCTCAGGAAGGGCAACACTTTTATGCGCATCGACGAGATTCGAAATCAAGGAGATTGCAGAGATGAAAGATAGCAAAGGTCGAGGCCTTTAGAACCTTAGAAATCTCCCAAGGCAGATCGGAAGCACAAGGGGGCTCCAGAGAGATCACAACATCCATTGGATCGACAGCAAAGGAAAATCTGGACCGTTGAATATTCACGTCCAGGGGAGTGTCAGAAGGAGCGCATAGGAGAGGAGGACCGATAGCCATCGGATCTCACCTAGAAATCCCGATAGCTGTTAGATCGGGGAAAAGTTGCGCAAAGAATAGCCTCAAAAGGGAGAAATCGACGGTCAGGATTCGCAGGGAAGATTGGCAAAGTCCCGACAGCCGTCAGATCTTGGAAAGTTGCGCACGACTTAAGCCTTAGCGTGCAAGCAGAAGGAGTTGGGGGTCATCGGTACTTGGTTCATCGGGGAATCGAGGATTCCAGTGACAAGAGTCTTATGCTTGAAAATGCGAGTAGCGAATTCCCAAGAAGATCAGAGCCGTTGATCATAGCGGGGATACGCGGCACGAGATCTCGGGGAGTCGGGATTCGGTATTTCGGGGTTCTCGCATACAACAAAATCTTAGCAGAAGAAATTGCGATTTCGCGAAACACGACGGGTCCCACAGCCACATCATTTCGGCGGAGGATAGGTGTCGGGAGGCCAACCCTTGTAGGGAGACGACTACAGGTGGCATTGACATATCGTGAGCTCGGAGGTTCACGAGTGGGAGCCGCAAAATTTTGCGTCAAAGTTTGCGAGGTCGCGAGAGGCGATATCTTAGCAACCATCGGTTAGCGTGTGGAGCCGTCAAGCGAAATAAAGGAGGACATGTGTCATCGGGGACCGGAGGATCGGAGATCCCGCGAGCGTAAGTTCTACGCCTTCTACTTCGCGAAGCCCGAATTTTCGATAGGGAACGGGCCGTGGTCTCATGGACTGGTAGGTCACACGGGAAAGGAGTAGCTGGAGGGGCTAAGGCTGTAGCGAAAGTGCCTTCACAGATTGGGAATCGGGGATTCACGAGGTGAGTAAACTGTGATCTTGTATGTACCGATTTCCCGACGGAACAATCCCCGACAATAGAAAAGGAGCATGGGCGAATATTCATCGGGTTTCGGGGATTTTGAGACCCGAGCGCAGGACTCGCGATTTAGCAAGGTTCGACTTCCCGATTTCAAGAAGGGAGGTCATACAGAGCATTCTGTGGGTGCGGAAGAGTCCCGAAAGGGATTTGAAGAGTATTTTAGCTCTTCGGGGCCCGTGAAGAAGAAGGTCCTGGTAGGAGCAGACGCAGCCTGAGAGGCGCTTTTGCATCAAAGTGGTATCAGAGCCTGTCTCTGTTTGTATATTTCAGATAGAGGGAGAATGAGGAACAAAGAAGCACTCTGATACACACACCAGGTGGTATCAGAGCGGGAAATCTGTTTGTATATTGCAGACAAAGGAAGTTGGAAGAAGACGGAGTTACTGAGGACTCTGAGGACTTGTTTGCAGGTAGGCAACAGTCCGTAAATAGTCAGAGGGAGACTGTAGGATGAAGCTCAGCACTCAGGATTGCAGGAGTGACAACAACAAATCTGTCAGGGAGGCAGATAAACACAACAATATGGCTACTGAAGGCCATAGGCATGCTGAAAGGAAGAAGCCAGAATTGATGAGTGCAGTAGAAATGGATAAAGAGCTCGCTGATATAAAGTGGGAGATGGAGGATCTCGAAATAAAGATGAGGCAGAATATGAAATCCAAGCAGAGATGGGTTCATGAGTGGTCCATAAAGACACCAAAGGTGAGATGGCCAGCCAGGGAGTTGATGGTCATGAGACAACGCAGGCTGTTGAGAAAATGGTTGAGGTATGCTGAAAACCTCAAGGCCACAGAGGAAAATATGGTTGAGGTATGTAAACTGGAGACTGGGAGAGGTCTCAATGATGATGAAGGGGATGAATTGGGATCGGTTGAGGATCTCAAGCACTGCCAGGAAGGAAAAGAAGAAGAAATTCCAGTTTTCCAGGAGGGAAACAAGCTGAGGTCGCTGCGGGATCTCACGGACTGTTAGGAGGACAGTCGAGAAATTTCAATTTGCCAGGAGGGAAATGATGAGAGATCGCTGAGGGATCTCAAAGATTTCTAGGAGGGAAGTGGAAGCATATTAGACTACCAAGTGGGCAGAGATGAACATTCGAGACTGTTTGAAAGTCTCATGGACTCGGAGGAGAGTTCAATTCAACAAGGAGTACTGATCAAGATGGGATCAGTTGATCTCATAGTCTGCCAAGAGAGCAGTAGGGTCATCCTATATTGCCAGGTGGGCAGGGATGAGAAGATGAGACTGTGTGAGGGTCTCATAAATCCAGAGACGAATTTGGATCAGCAGGTGCAGCTGACAGAAGAGGAGGAAGATCATAATGATATTTTGATGATTGGGGGAATTGGAGTATTCCTACCATGTGCCCAGGAGGAGGAAAAAATTTGTGTTGCAGATGGTGCAACAACAGAACAGTCACAACTGATGATGACTGTCCAAAAGGAATGGGTGCAGATGGGTAAGACTGCCCAAGTGGATGAAGAGAATGAGCGTTCTGAGGAACGACTCAATGACTTCAGCCAAGAAGCTGAGGAAGCTGTAGCATTGGAGATGACAACAGAAGAGGAAGCATAAGAAGAATTGGAGCAGACTTTGGAAGCTGCCCAAGCAGAAGGAGAAAGCGAGCATTCTGAGGAGTGTCTCAGCATATTCAACAAGGAAGCTGAGAGAGCTGTAGCATTGAAGCTAGAAGCAAAAGAAGCCGAGGAGTGAGAAGATAGAATTATCACTCCATGGGAGATGGAGCTGGAGATGATGGAGGATTGGTTGAACAATCCAGAGCTAGTAAGAGAACTGGCAAAATTTGAGCTGTCAGAGAAGAAGATGACTGAGCAGCAGGTCAGTCAAGAAGAGACTGCAGAGCTGAAGTCTACAACAAAGTGGCAACTTGAGGCCACAGATGAAAATGAAGATGAGGATGCAGATGAAAAGGATGGCATGGTAGATCATGATGATCTGCCCAATGGCAAAAATTTTTTGCAGCTGAGGAGATTGACACAACAGAGCCAGCCACTAGAGTAGCTGGATGAAGTGATCAAGGAAATCAGAGATCTAATGTTGAAGTCAGCAGGCACTGCCAGCAAGGAGTAGCTGGGCAGAAGGAAAGAAGCAGCAGTAGCAGCGCAGCGGAAGTAGCAGCAATAGCACAATGGAGCAGATGAAAAGCTCCAAAGATTTGTTTGGGATCCAGGAGGATTTCCAACAGCTCAGAGGGGAAGCTCATGAGCAGGAGCTCATGATTTTTGCAGCTGTGGAGTATGATGCAGGAGCATCGCTCCATGTCAGCCAGCCAGCCAGCCAGCCAGCCACGTCAACGCGCATGCATTCAGAGTTGAAAGGGAGGCACAACCTCATTTAAATTTGAATCGAATGTAATTAAATATCTTAGGCTGGTGAGCCATGAAATCCATGCCTTTGCGCAGGCTGTAGATAAGATAGGCATTTAATGTGTGTCATGGCTGAGATCTAGATCCATACGCTGGACTAGACAACCATTTATTGTAAATTTATTAGGGTATGTAAATCCTGGAGGGAAGCGCTCAATGGAGCCCTCAGGTAAAAGAGATTTTGAGATCTCATTTTGAGTAAGCAAGGGTAGAGTAGAGAAGAGTGGAGGAGAGCTCGAGAACACCTTGTACAAACAGGCATTTGCCATTTTTAATATATACAAAAGCAGTTTTTCCTGCATATGTTCTGTCTTATACGCGTGTCTGTGAGTGTTCATTATATGCTATATTTGTGTGTTGTTATCATGCAATTGCAGGGTTGTTGGATTTCAGGTTGAGGTCTTTGAGGCTTCACACCAGGAGGGTGTGACAAAACGTTGAGGTTCTGATAACAGTGCACAGAAGGGTGCACTTTTTAACTCCGAGGAGTCAGACAGAGACGTGCTGAGGCACAGGACTGGAATCAACAATTCAGGGAAAGACCTTTGAGGTTGCTGAATACCTCAAGAGGCAAGGCTGTGTGGATGAGAACACAGTTGCAGATAGAATCGTTGGAGGATTCTGTAGAGCTCTGCCAAGTGGGCATTGAGCATGTGTACAGTGGTGCACAGAGAAAGAAGAACTCTGTTGAAAGTTTGAAGGAAGACTAGAATCACTGAGGATTCTGAGAGCTTTGCCAGGAGGGCATCGAGCGAAGTGCATAGGTGCACAAGAAGACAGAGCTGTTGAGTGTTCTGTGGGAGAGGAGAAGATACTCCACCAAGAGGGCGTTGTGAAAGTGTACAATTAGGTATAGCAGAGGAAAGAACTCTTTGAGTTCTGGAAGTTGGAGGAAAATTCCACTAAGGGAACTTTCATTGGGTTACTGAATACCCAGAAGCACTCAAGAAGAGGTTTGAGAAGAAGGATAGCCAGGAGGGCATCCATTTCATTCTCCATCTGAGGGAGAAGAAGACAAAATCTCCCGAGGGGTCTGAGTACTCGTGGAAGCTCAGGACATATAGCGCTTTGCGTGAGAAGACTCTGCAGAGACACATGAGTCAAAGAAACCTTAGAGGGTTCGGAAGGAGAAGAAAGATAAAGTCCCTAAATGGGTCTGAGCTTTTGAAGGAGCTCAGGAGAGACCGCATGATATATGCGCGAAGACTCTATAGAACGTAGAGGTCATATCTCCAAAGGTTTGAGGAGAAATCTTAGGAAGGGTAGTGCTTTTATGCGCATCGGCGAGATTCGAAATCAAGGAGATCGCAGAGAGGAAAGATAGCAAAGGTTGAGGCCTTTAGAACCTTAGAAATCTCCCAAGGTAGATCGAAAGTACAAGGGGGCTCTGGAGAGAGCACAACATCCGTTGGATCGACAACAAAGGAAAAATTGGAAGGTTGAATATTCACGTGCAGGGGAGTGTCATAAGGAGCGCATAGGAGAGGAGGACCGATAGCCGTCGGATCTCACCTAGAAATCCCTACAACTGTTAGATCGGGGAAAAGTTGCGCGAAGAATAGCCTCAAAAGGGAGAAATCGATGGTCAGGATTCACGGGGAAGATTGGTGAAGTCCCGACAGCCGTCAAATCTTGGAAAGTTGCGCATGGCTTAAGCCTTAGCGTGCAAGCAGAAGGAGTTGGGGGTCATCGGTACTCGGATCATCGGGGAATTAGGGATTCCAGTGACAAGAGTCTTATGCTTGAAAATGCGAGTAGCGAATTCCCGAGAAGATCAGAGCCGTTGATCATAGCGGGGATACGTGGCGTGAGATCCCAGGGAGTTGGGATTCGATATTTCGGGGTTCTCGCATACAACGAAATTGCAGCAGGAGAAATCACGATTTCGCGAAACACGACAGGTCCCGCAGCCACATCATTTCGACAGAGGACAGGTGTCGGTGGTCAGCCCTTGTAGGAAGACGACGACAGGTGGCATCGACATATCGTGAGCTCGGAGGTTCACGAGTGGGAGCTGCAAAAGTTTGCGTAAAAGTTTGCGAGGTCGTGAGAGGCGATATCTTGGCAACCATCGATTAGCGTGTGGAGCCGCCGAGCGAAATAAAGGAGGACAGGTGTCATTGGGGACCGGAGGATCGGAGATGCCGTGAGCGTAAGTTCTACGCCTTCTACTTCGCGAAGCTCGAATATTCGATAGGGAATGAGCCGTGGTCTCGTGGACTGGCAGGTCACGCGGGAAAGGAGTAGCCAGAGGGGCTAAGGCTGTAGCGAAAGTGCCTTCGCAGATCGGGAATCAGGGATTCATGAGGTGAGTAAACTGTGATCTCGTATGTACCGATTTCCTGATGGAACAATCCCCGACAATAGGAAAGGAGCACGGGTGAATATTCATCGGGTTTAGGGGATTTTGATACCCGAGCGCAGGACTCGCGATTTAGCGAGGTATGACTTCCCGATTTCAATAAGGGAGGTCATACAGAGCATTCTGTGGGTGCGGAAGAGTCCCGAAAGGGATTTGAAGAGTATTTTAGCTCTTCGGGGCCCGTGAAGAAGAAGGTCCTGGTAGGAGCAGACGCAGCCTGGGAGGCGCGTTTGCATCAAAGTGGTATCAGAGCCTGTCTCTATTTGTATATTTCAGACAGAGGGAGAACAAGGAAGAAAGCAACATTCTGATACACACACCAGGTGGTATCAGAGTGGGAAATCTGTTTGTATATTGCAGACAGAGGAAGCTGGAAGAAGACGAAGTTACTGAGGACTCTGAGGACTTGTTTGCAGGTAGGCAGCAGTCCTTAAACAGTCAGAGGGAGACTATAGGATGAAGCTGAGCACTCAGGATTGCAGGAGTGACAACAACAAATCTATCAGGGAGGCAGATAAACACAGCAAGATGGCTACTGAAGGCCATAGGCATGCTGAAAGGAAGAAGCCAGAATTGATGAGTGCAACAGAAATGGATAAAGAGCTCGCTGATATAAAGCGGGAGATGGAGGAGCTCAAAATAAAGATGAGGCAGAATAAGAAAGCCAAGCAGAGATGGGTTCATGAGTGGCCCATAAATACACCAAAGGTGAGATGGCCAGTCAGGGAGTTGATGGTCATGAGACAGCGCAGGCTGTTGAGAAAATGGTTGAGGTATGATGAAAACCTCAAGGCCATAGAGGAAAATATGGTTGAGGTATGTAAACCAGAGACTGGGAGAGGTCTCGATGATGATGAAGGGGATGAATTGGGATCAGTTGAGGATCTCAAGCACTGCCAGGAAGGCAGAGAAGAAGAAATTCTAGTTTTCCAGGAGGGCAACAAGCTGAGGTTGCTACGGGATCTCACGCACTGTTAGGAGGACAGTCGAGGAATTTCAATTTTCCAGGAGGGCAATGATGAGAGATCGCTAAGGGATCTCGAAGACTACTAGGAGGGCAGTGGACGCATCTCAGACTGCCAAGTGGGCAGAGATGAACATTCAAGACTGTCTAAAAGTCTCATGGACTCGGAGGAGAGTTCAATTCAGCAAGGATTGCTGATGAAGATGGGATCGGTTGATCTCATAGTCTGCCAAGAGAGCAGTAGGGGCATCCCATATTGCCAGGTGGGCAGGGATGAGAAGATGAGACTGTCTGAGGGTCTCATAAATCCAGAGACAAATTTGGATCAACAGGTGTAGCTGACGGAAGAGGAGTAAGATCAAAATGATATTCTGATGATTGGGGGAATTGGAGTATTCCTACCATGTGCCCATGAGGAGGCAGAAATTTGTGTTGCAGATGGTGCAACAACAGAACAGTCACAACTGATGATGACTGTCCAAAAGGAATGGGTGTAGATGGGTAAGACTGCCCAAGCAGATGAAGAGAATGAGCGTTCTGAGGAACGACTCAATGACTTCAGCCAAGAAGCTGAGGAAGCTGTAGCATTGGAGCTGACAGCAGAAGAGGAAGCAGAAGAAGAATTGGATCAGACTTTGGAAGCTGCCCAAGCAGAAGGAGAAAGTGAGCATTCTGAGGAGTGTCTCATCATATTCAGGAAGGAATCTGAGAGAGCTGTAGCATTGAAGCTAGCAGCAAAAGAAGCCGAGGAGCGAGCATATAGAATTATCACTCCATGGGAGATGGAGCTGGAGATGCTAGAGGATTGGTTGAACAATCCAGAGCCAGTAAGAGAACTAGAAAAATTTGAGCTGTCAGAGAAGAAGATGACTGAGCAGCAGGTCAGTCAAGAAGAGACTGCAGAGCT
>ML793088.1:178723-264090 GCA_009831015.1 Picea engelmannii
CGTGAAACTGGATCTAGCATCAGGGGGATGACTAGACGTGGGTTAAATTGTACCAGAAGCGTGACAAGGTGGAAAAACGCAAAGATCAGGGGTACATGGACTGTGGGATACTTGGGGTTTATGGATGATGTCAACATGAGTAGAAGATAATGAATTCCCGAACCAAAGGTGACATGGGTTTCTTTGCCAGGAAAAGAAGGTCGCCAAGGGTGACAACAAAAATATATGTAAATGATGTAAACAAAGGTTTTTTTACAATGACCAAATGAATAAAGAATAATTTGGGATGAGTGTACAAATACAAAAACGGGTGCCCCAGAGCAAGATGGCTTGGCCTTTGAGGGCACAAGTTGCGTGGAGAACGGGTGGAGGCTAGGGGCCCCATGTGTGGGTTTCTGTATGAGGTAAATGAATGGAGGACAATCTATAGATGGGAAAATTGATTGTGGAGGAAATGGAGGGTTAATGATACTACAGAGGCGTAGTCAAACGTGAATCGTGATGGGATAACTTGGGAGTTCATTGGGAAAGCTATCAAAATGAGGAGAAGGAGTATGAGACTGATTCTCGGAAATGCATAAGACTATCATGAATCCCATCCCTAGGGGGTGAAAGTAGCATGAGTGTCAAAGTGCCAAGGGGGACTATGAATGGGACAACTCATGTGGGGAAGAGTGCTACCAGGTGATAGTACTGAAATGCAACGAAGGTGATATTACTGCAGAGCCAGATGTGGGGATACTAGAGGTAAATGTCAGTGGGTGTGACTAAGAGATGCAATTGAGATTTAGAGGGAATGATTACATGCCAGTGTTGATCATATACCTGAAGGGGCTGTGCTGGGTTGTGATGACCAAGTATTTGCACACATTAAAACTGAACACCCGACGTGAACAATATCTGAAGATAAAGAACATATGACAATTATTCGATAATTTTGAACATGAGCATGTGTACCTTGATGTGATGTGAGAAAAAAGAAATGCTCCCCCAGGACCGAGTATGGATGGTGGCCCAGGGAATGTGACTGTGTAGGTGGTGGGATCCTGATCCTGTGGCTGAAGATGGATAAAAAAATAGAGACTCTGAGCTCCTATAACTGAGCGTGGGAGTTTGGAAAAAGGGACAATATATAGTTGTGGGGCCCACAATGCCACCTCATTTGTACCTGTGACCATAGTGAGTTGATGAGAGGTTTTTCGAGGAGATTTGGAGATTACAGGAGTTCAAGCTGACCGATCCAGGATTTGCGAGAGCTAGGTTAGTGGTCTCATCCTCTTGCATAGTAGATAGGGTTTATTTTTTGGGCAGGTTCGTACGGATGGCCGTACTAGTGGTTTTTGTAGGGGTGGGCCCATTAATGCGCGGGAGAAGGATGGATACCCATGTTGAGATGCACGGGTATAATTCCCTCTCCCACACATGATCTGTGGCTATGTTGAAAACAACCATGCACCGTGGCACGTGAGTGGAAAAACAAGTGTGCATTGGGTGCGCACCTATTCAAATTACAGCTGCACACTGTGCGCAACTGTTTCTTCAAATTAGTGTGCAACTGTGTTAATAATAGGCACGCATGAATGTGCACCTATGAGGGTGACAGATGTGCATCTGTTTCTTTGACATATGCACATTGATGCACAACTATGCAAAGAACAGTCGCGCATGTGTTCACACCTATGTGGGGTGATAGCCGCACACTTGAGGCAAAGCTGGGGTTTTGAAGAAAATTTGTATTTTTGAAGATTTTTTAATGATGATGATGGCCGATCAAGTGTTGTTGGTGTGGATGCAGGTGATCAGCTCAGTATGCTAGTCCATTGGAGAGAGCGGGACTGGGAGTGCCTCAGGGAGGTGGTGAGAGAGGAGCCAGGTATATAGAGAGTTTTGGTAGCCTGTGGGTTGATAAATTTCTTTGACTGGCCATTGATACGGGCGCAGGAGTAGCTACTGTAGTATTTTATCTCTATGTGGATTACTGAGCTACAATGCTTCATTGTGTGGGGAGAGAAGTTGAAATTATCAGTGAAGGAGGATGTCTATTTCTTGACAGGGCTTCCTTTTCAGGGGATGACCCTACCTGCTTATCCCTAGTTGCCCGTTGATGTACACTTGGTAGATGTGGCACAGAGGTATTGTTCGGGACCGAACATTATGTGAGGTTCGGTTTTCCATATCAATACGATGGACAATTTGTTGCATCAGTGTATCGCAACGATGATTGTGAGGATATATGGATCCTTAGCGACTCAACGGATTAGTGGTGGTCAGCTGAGTATTATGCAAAGAGTGTTGGATGGGGATTTCTTTGCTTGGGGGTTGATGTTGCATGCCAAGATGACGGGGCAGATTAACTAGTGTTGGATTGCCGACTTCGGTGACTTTTCCTTTGGATCGATCTTGGTGGTGTGGTTTTTGGAGAGGGTGCCCATGTTGCACCCTAGAGTGTTGCTGCCGACGACTGAGACATGAGAGCCACGACTGATGTGGTGGGCATCAATTTTTGTACAACATGGAGGTGGGGAGGGTGGCCACTATTTCGCGACCACCTTGGCACGTGTGTGGTGCTAGATCCCACAGATTATAATGTGGTTCCCATATGGTTGGATGGATTTTCGGCATGGCTCGGATATGGTGTTGCCTCCTGGGGAGGATTGGGAACAGAGAGGTATGTTGGTGTACTTTATGTTTTGTGATTTTGATAGTATAACATATGTTTATATATGGATGGATGTTGATTCTATCATTGTTTGTGTTTGTGAAGATGTGGGGCCACGAGGTTGAGTTGGTTGCAGAGTCAGTGCGTCAGGGGCTAGTGAGACCGCTGTGGGTGGGAGAGAGATGTCAAAGGGACAAGGCTGGTGTGAGGCCAACAACTGAGGTGAGAGTCGGCTGGAGGCGTATGTTTGACGATCCAGGTGCAGGGCCCTCACATGCACCTCGGGGAGATGCTGGCATGGATTTAGAGGATTTCCACCGCCAGTTGGAGGTGGTACTACAGGGCGTGCCCGAGGGTATGTGGTCCCACATTCAGGACGAGAGAGTCCTTTAGCAGTGTGTAGGTGGCCATGTAGAGTTGTGGACCCTAATCCATAGAGTATTTGTAGTGGGGGCAATGATGACTGGATGAATGAAGCTGTAGCGGGGACAACGATGACTAGACGACTGCCCCTCGGACCTGGAGGACCCCTAGCTGGTGGGGCACCTCCTGCAGATAGAGGACCTGGTGGTGCCACTCTGGAGGCACCATGAGTGCCATGTTGTATTATTTTTGTATTTATATAGGCCTGCGAGCCCATTTTGTATAGGGTAGTGTGATACCCATTTTGTACCTATAGGGGTGAGGGGGGTTTCACTTGCCTACGGGCGATGTACATGTACTTTTTTTAAAACATTGATGACACATTGATCTATTTATATATATGGATATACATGTTTGAGATCTCCGTGGTGTTTACATGCAATGATATGTTGTGTTTTATGATGTCTAATCTATATGCTGTGACAAATGTTTTTAATGGTTTATGTATGTGTGATGGTGTATTGATGTGATAAATGCCAATCTAATACTATGTTAGCCATGTTATCTTCTATTTGATTGATTTTTCGTGGAATATGTGTAAATGTAATCGAATCAAAATTGTGAGATAAGAGTCTAACTTGCATGTATTTGCGAAAGAGGCATGGATCACGGACATGTTATACATTGTTGAGCTGTAGGACGACAAGCTGGGAATCTAACAAAATGCTAAGGTGACGAATGTGGCGGTGACTGGCCTCGATAAGGAGGCCAATGAATATTGTGTATTCTTCTTGGTTATTGGTTGTCGAGCCCAAACATATGCCGCTATAGTGGAGAAGTTCATGTGAGGGGGTATAAAGGGCCTAAGCGATCGAAGCGAGATTCTGTGTCCAACGGCTAGCTCCGTCAATGTAACCAATGTGGCAGGCCGATGGAGGAGGAATCTGTCAATAAAATGAATGGTAGATCAGACATAAGGCATGGAGACTAAAATCTCTACAAAAAGAAAAAGCCTAGTGTAGAGTGATTACGCTCAGGTGTAAAACTTTTTTAAATACAACTCGTTGATAGGTTCTTTGAGAGGATAGCCTTCTGAAGAGGCTAGGGTGTATGCACCTTTAGTGAGGCAGTGTTGGACGATGTAGGGTCCATGCCATAATGAATCAAATCTCTCATGGCTGAAAGTATTGTGAGGGATATTGTAGGGTAGGACGAGATCTCCTTCGTTGAAAGAGCAAAGGTTGACATGGCGGTCAAAGGTGGATTTAGACCCTTTTTTAGATGCCTCACTATTCTGTAATGAAGATCGATGATCTTCATTCAACGAATCTAGGTTCAACAAGTATTGCTCCATTGGAGCAATGTCAGGTAATAACTCGACCACAGTTCGCAAGGTGGGAATTTCACACTCGATGGGGAGGGTGGCTTCAATCCCATGAACGAGATGAAATGGTGTAAAACTGGTGGTAGTTTTGACTGCTGTGTGATAAGCCCATAATGATGAAAACAACATATGGTGATAGTTGGTCTTATGTTTGTTGACAGTGCGTTGCAACATGGTTTTGAGGATTTTTTTAACAACCTCGACCTATCCGTTGGACTGAGGGTAGTATGGGGAGGCAAACTCATGGGAGAAGCCTAACCGTGAGGAGAGTTTGACGAAGATATCATTCTCAAAGTGTTTACCATGATCAAAGACTAACTGTAGTGGAACTCTGAAGTGGGTAATGACATGATTGAAGAAAAAATGCGTTGCTGTGTCAGCGGTGTTGTTGAAGGTAGGCATGGCTTCAACCCATTTGGTGAAGTAATATATGGCCATGATGATGCACTTGTGTCCATTGCAATATGAAGGGTTGCAAGTCATAAAGTCTATGCCCCATTTGCAGAAGGGGCCAACAATGATGACTGGATGTAGGAGAGCGGGTGGCACTCATCCCTTGTGTGCATAAAGCTGGCATTTGTTGCATCATGGATGTAGTCATGAAACAATGTGGGCTAGAAGTATCCAACTCAAATGATTTTCCAGGCGGTGGACATCTCAGAGAGGTGGCCACCACAAGCACCACTATGGCAATCGTTCAAGACTCTGTTTGCATTGTCAATTGTCAAACATTGACGAAGTATGGTGTCGACCCCACGTCGGTATAAAATGTCACTGATAAGGAGGTATTGAGGGGCCTAATGGCGAATGCGCCGACGATCATCCTGTGAAAGATGAATCCCAAAATTCTATGTCTGAAGGTATACGAGAAGGTCACCATACCAAGGGTCATCTGATGGGATGTAAAAGAGGTGTTTGTCGGGAAAATCCATATTGATGGGAGAACTTGTATCGTCTGATGGAAACACTGTGATGAGTTCGGCGAGAACAAGTGATTTCTTTCTTTTTGGAGTTGAAAACTCTAGGTCGTATTCCTGGAGGATGACGATCCACCGGGTGAATTTACCATTAATTTTCCATCGAATAAGAAAGTATTACATGGGATTAGAATCTGCCATGACTTTGGTAGTGCGAAGAAAGATATAATGACATAGTTTCTGGACTGCAAGGACAACTACGAGGGCGAGTTTCTCTTCATGATTATACTTTAGGGGTGGACCTGAAAGATTTTTACTGATGTAGTAAATAACATGTTCATGACCATCATCTCGTAGTTGAACGACAACTCCTGCTACTGAGATGGCTAAGGCCGATAAGTAGAGGATGTAATCGCGGTCATAGTCAGGAAGAATAATCAAAGGGGTGTTGGAGAGTGCCACTTTTAAATAATCAAATGTTATTCGAGCATGTTCGTCCCATCAGAATGGGATATCATGACGCAGTAATCAAAGGAAACCATGGACGCGAGTGGCGTAATATGGGACAAAGAGTTGTAAAAATTTGGCTTTTCCTTGTAGGCTGTGAAGTTGGCACAAATTTCGAGGTGGTGGAATTTCGGTGATAGCTTGGACCTTGAGGGGGTCCACAATGATGTTGTGTTTGGAAATGATGAACCCAAGGAGGTATCCGACGGTGACACAAAATACACACTTGAGGTGATTCAAGTAGATATTGTACTGGCAACACCGTTGAAAGACAACTCGTAAGTCATCTAGATGTTGAGTTCATTTCTTGGATCGAGTAGTGAGGTCATCCAGGTAAGAGAGGATGATGTGAGCGAGATCATGGAAAAAATAAGTCATGGCCCATTGTAATGTAGCACCTGCGTTCTTAAGTCCAAAGGGCATGACATGATAGGTAAAATTACCCCATGGGGTGGTAAATGTAGTTTTATATTGATCTGCTGGGTGAATTTGGATTTGATTGTAGCCAGAGAAACCATCCATGAAGGACAGAGCCTTGTGGCCAACAAAATCATCAATAATTTGGTTGATGAAAGGGGTAGGGAAGTTGTCTTTGGGACAAGCATGATTGAGACCGCAAAAGTCAATACAAATGCGAATAGTGCCTATTTTTTGTTAACAGGGACAGGGTTGGAGACCCATGACATGTATGAGATGGGGTATATGAACCCTGCAGCGCGTAGTTTGTCAATTTTGGCTTTGATATCCGTGGCTTTGGATGGGTTCAGGGGCTATTTATTTTGATGTACTAGGGCGATAACAGGCCAATTGTCTATGCGATGTTCAAAAATAGAAGGATTGAGGCTGGGCATCTCTGTATATGACCAGACAAAAATGTCTTAGTATTCCTGAAAGATTTCTTTGTAAGCGATGATTTCTTCAGAGGAGCATGCAGCTCCAATGGTGATTTCTTCGATGATTCTGAGTTTGATGGAAATATCAATTTTGACAGTGGGGGAAATGTTGGCCATGTTGACATCTTCAAAAGCATCGGGGGTCAGGATAGGGTTGTTGAACCAGTCTATATGCCCTGATGGAATAAAGTCCTTGGTTTCGATTGCACATATGGAGGTTTGGCTAGGAGGGTCAAAGGATTCCTGTGAGAGAAAGAGTGCTCTGTGATGGAGTGCATTCCATGGGAAATCGATTGTAGTTAGTTCCTCTGGGATATCTTTGTCACAATGAAAAATGCGAGAATATAGGGGATCCGGGGAAGTAACATTGGTGAGTGTCACCATATGGTTGTCTTGAGGTGGTGAAGATGTAGAGGGAGTATCACAATGGTGGTGCAATGGCATGCTTGACATAAACCAAATGTCTAGATACTGTGGGTTGTAAACTGTGGTCGGGGGTAAGATTTCCTGAGGGAAATGAACTGGAGAATTGGGGGGATTTGGGGGAAAATTCTCAGATAGTCTATCCATGAACCATGCAAGGGTGGGAAGTAACTCAGGTTCAGGGGAGGTGATGTGGATAGTATCTGGAGATGGAATAGGGGGAATCACTTGCATCACGAGAAGTGAGGTGGTTGGAAGATTTTGAATAAGGGCCATTTGACGATGCTTGTATGCAATGATCATATGACACTCGTACATGAAATGATCAAGTGATTCACAAAGAGAGCAAGGGCACCTCATCGATTCATTGACTGAGGTCATGAAATAATGGATGTCAGTGACGTGGGTACTTGATGACGTGGGTGGAGAGGGGTCTTGCTGAAAGTTTTGGCGTACTGCCGTTAGTGTCTACCGAAACTGAGGTAGAGTAGGGAAATGATGAGTGTAGTGGCCATAATATGAACATATGGCACATGCGAATCTGGTTCTCATCCCTTTACTGCCTGTATTAGGGGATGTGGTGGTAGTACTAGGCATTCTTGGGGAAGCGACGAGTGATGTGGTTTCTTGAGGGAGTTGGATCGAATTGCGTAACTCGGGGAGAGAGGGACATCTATTTGTGGGGTGTCCCTCTCTCTCACAGAGTGCACAAGGAGGTTGAACTCGGGGAGGAAGTGGAGAGGTGGGCTCTTTCTTCTTCCACCTACCCCCAACTGTCATGTTAGTGTTGGAAAGTGGGGGTGAGGGCGATGTGGTTGGAGTTAGTACTAGAATCTACATCGGTATTCCCTTTGTTTAGGGAGGGAGGGATGGTTGAGGAACCATCGTAGGTGGGTGGAGATACCATACCAGAATGGTCAACACCATGTTGGGAAGGGTAAGAGTTGTGGCTACCTAGAATGCTTGTACTACCGGTGGGGGGTGGAAGAAGGGAATTTGAGTAATGGCCTTGGGGATTGTCTCCCAAATTGGGATTTGACCTTGGGGGAGAGTGAAATCAGGGATTAGTGGTGTTGTAGGGTTCTCAGGGGGTTCTCGAGGTAGGATTTCTTCCACTAGTGGGACGCTAGGGAGTGGAGAAGCCTCTATGGGAGGAATGGTATCTCTGTTGTTAGTTTTGTTGGAAGATATGAAACACACTTGTGCTGAGGGGTGTCTGAGTGGTGGTGTGCCATGGTATGCACCGAACAAAGATGGGTCTTTGAAAATTTCGGGGCCCATATCCATGAGTGGATATGCTTCGGAACTAGTGTGGACAAGAGGTAAGATGTTATCGATGTTGGAGGAGTGGTTAGGCTCATAATGTGAAACTTGGTCGATGGTGATGATCTTCCTGCTGTGGGGGAACATCATCATTTGAAACATAGAAKAAGCCACAACCTCCATAGTGTACATGTAGCTATGTCCAAACAAGATGTTGTAATTGAGCAGGGCGTCAATAACCTCAATGTTGATAAGAATGGTTTTTCCCTCGAGTTCAACGGGGACATTTTGAAAGAACCYTTCAGGAGAGGATGGTCATCCATCATAAGCTCTCAAAATGATGGCAGATGGTATTAGCTCAGGGGAGCCAAGTTTCTKCCATACAGTTTTGGACATGATGCATGTGGATGCACCTTCATTGATGATACAACGATGAACCACGATGTTCCATATTTTAACTGGTATTTGGAAAGCTACTAAAGTGGGGAGGCGACGTTCCCCACAATCTAGATAAAATGTGATGAGTCTAGTATTGATAGGGTCGACTACCCCCAAGGTGGAAAGTATGGATTTCCATTGAGTGGGACAGGTTTGGAGGACCTTCAATACCAACATGTCTATAGGAGATTGTGCCAAGTCATCGACCAGACTGTAATTATGTGATGCCCTAGCCTGAGGATTGTTGACATTCTGTCGTAATGGGATGCGAGGAATATGAATGGGGGGTTCAGTGTTAGGGCATGGAATCATTAAGGGTGGGCTAGCTATAGCTGGAACTGCTTCCAAAGTGGTGGGAGTAGATTCAGGGGGTACGCTGTATTGACGACTACACGTTTGAAGAAGAATTTATTCTTCGCTTGTGAGGAGGATATTGTGATCTGCCAGGTTCCTAGGGTTTTGATACTGTCCCTTCTGTGGTGGGGCAGGATGCATTTCTTACTGGGTATTCATCACACCTTGGTGTGGAATAGGGTTTTGCAACACTGCACAAGGGAAGTTCATCTTGAGGTTGTTATTGTTGTTCCTCCCTTGGAGTTTGTTGTTATTTCCCCCTTGGGGGTTCTGGTTACCCTAGTTATGGTTTCCCCCGCAGGTTGATTTTGTTGGGGGTTATTTCCCCATGGTCTTGGGTTATTATTGTTTCAGTTTTTTCCTTTCCTTTTGGAATTATTCAGCTGATGGGCTAGATTTTCTGTATTCATTTGTTCAAAATTTTGAAATTGCTGAATGGGAGAGGGCTAAAGAAAGTTAACCCTAGCATGTGGTTATCCTTGTGGAGGAGCAATTGGTTGTGGAGGACTAGGAAATGGAAAATAAAGATTATTTTGTGGCAATGATCCAAAGGGTGTATTGGAATGCATAACACTTTCACTAGTGCCCAGGTTATAAGATGAGGTCGATGGAGTACCAAAATTTAGTTGAATGGTTGGGTGCATCATGGATGCCGACAAGGGTCCACTCATGGGTGGAGGGGGGACAACAGGGTATGGCTGGTGATAAGGGGGAGGAGGGTAATAAGGGGGTCCTCCATATATTGGTGGATATTGGGGTGTACCATACATGGGTGGTGGTTGGATGTATGGATTGTGGTGTGTTTTGGTACCAATCAATCCATCCACGGAGTGAGACATCCTAGGTTTTTCCTGGCCGAATGGTATAGGTCTCGGGGAATTAGGTAGTACTGTGTATAATTATCTTGACTGTGCGTAAATGAGGTTGTATTGCTAAGCCTTGCTGATGGATTCCTCTTCGGTTTGGGGAAAGGTGGAGGCTACATCTTTGGTAAGGAGAGAGACGAGTGATCTGAGAAACCAATCGAGGCATTGTTATTTGGTGGTTTCTACTTTGCATAAACTACGTTGCCGATGCCATTCGTGAATGTGTTCAGCGATATGTGTGGCTGAGGTCTGTTTAAAATGAAAGAGAAGTTAGAGACCAATGTCATGAGGAACTGGTAGTTGAAAGAAGGTAAAAAATGTTTTGGCCAAGGATTCAAAAGTCACGTGGGACCCTGATTTTTCATCCACATACCATTTGGCTGATGGACCTATGAGTGTGCGCTAAAATAACCTTAAATGAATGGAGTCATCCATAATGTTGTTTTAAGAGCACCATAAGTAGAAGGTCATGATATGGTTGGTTGGATCTTCTCCCACCTTTCCTTCAAACTTGGGAATGTCTTAAGGTAGTTTGGTAGGCATAGCGGGCCATGTGGGGTCATGCAATATAGGGTCATTTGTGAGTTTACTCAAATTAGGTATGTTGAGGGATGCCAAATATGGCATGTGGAGTGGTGGTAGGGGATTAGTTCCAGCCATGGTATGAGAAGGTTGTGTACCTGACCCTTGAGGTGGGTTGGGTGGGGTTGTACTTCCCCCTTGAGAATAAGTTTGCTCCCTGCTTCCTTGTAAAGGAGAACTAGTGGATGGTTGGCCTTGGGAATTGGACCCAAGTAAAGTGGAACCATGCAAAGCTGATCCCAAGATAGTGGTGCTCACAGGGGTGTGACATGGTTGAGCTAATGAGTTGGTGAGACTAGGAACTCCTCCTAGAATAAGAGGGATATTTTGCATGCGTCTAGAATGACGAGGATCTTGTGGGTCCCCTATGATGTTCAACTAGCAAAGTGAATGTGTGCAAATGGTGATAAGAGAAATAAATGAACAAGAGACTTGCATATTTTGGACCTTCACAATATATCTCACAATCACATGTAATCACAAGATAATCATACATAAATCAAATTGTCAAGAAGCATACATGTGGGTAGGTGGATTTTGTCCGCATGGGAGAAGAAAGAAACAAAATTCTCATGTCAAGTAGAGACGTAACATCCTTCCTCTCAAATAGCACTGGACCTTCCAATAACACTCAACAATAGGGTATGAAGCCACAAGAAGAGGAATTAGTGAAGGATGAAATAATCAGTTATAATGAGGGGTAGAGGGTGCATATCCTGAAAGAGCTGGCGATATTTCCCAAAAGCCACACAAAATCTGATCAAGGTGCAATTGTAGCCCACAATTTCCACCTGGGTAGATGTCCTAAAATTTGGCCACTAGGTACATCAGTGAAAGTGCGACATTTAGATTTTCGGCCTCAGAAATGGGTCACGGGTTGGATCCCGTCTAAGAGGTGGGTGCCTCCAGGGGGGACGCACAGAACAGCTAGACCTCGGCCTTCAACCCTTCATGAGTATCTCCCCGCCTTATGGTGTTAGGAATAATTGACTTGGAGTATTTTAAAGTTCCCTATTTGTCAATTTCTAATGTTTGAAGATGTGAGAACCAGATAATGGGGGGTTATTTGGATGCCTACCTCTGAGATTTTACCTAGACTAAAAGATTTCTTTTGGCACCTCCCGTGGAGGAAAACTTAGTGAGTTTTTAGAAAAAATTTAGATGTGGTTGTTTAAGAGATTGGGGGTGTGAACCAATCTTGTTTGATTTAAGTGGGTGTGGATAATTTCTTCAAGAAATAATGGGATGTTTCAGAATCCCTTTGGAGACACCTACTTCAACCTCCACAATTCAAGATGAAATTATGTGAGTGAGTAGTGACTTTGTGTGTTAGCAAGTGAGAAAATGTGCCAAATTTTTAATAAGTTAGGTGTCACCTTGCAACATGTGGACTTCTTGTGGTCCTTACAAATATTGATTACCTATCTTGCTAGATGCCATTGGTACAACCTTGCAAAATTTTAAAATCCCTAAAGAACTAGCATGTGGACATGTGGGTCCTTACCAATCCTTTAAAATCCCTAATGTGATTTAATATAAGAGAGATTTTGAACAACTATCCTAGATTGCAAGCATGTGGGCATGTATGGGCCAGTTACTACAACCTTTAAACTCCCCTAGTGATGTAAACTAAGAAAGTCGCTTCAAAAACTATCCTATCTTTGCAACATGTGGGCATGTATGGGCCCTTACAAATTTAAGATGTTTTGAAAAGAAACTATGAGGAGCCCTAGGGGGCTTTGTCCTCTCCTAAAGATTTTAAGGGAGATGAAATGTCTCCTTAATTACATTTCTAATTCTCAAGATCACGCTATGGTGTGAGAGAAGAGCATACTTAATGATTTAAAGTTCGATTTATGGTCCCAATGCAAGTGTTTATATATGTGATAGTAAATGATCTTGACATAACTTTTACAATCAAAACAATCCATCCATGTGGCGAATCAAAGCAAAAGAGGAGAAATGTGGTTCTTTTTAACCCCCTAAGTGCCTATGTTTTGATTAACCCTTCATGTGAGAGGGAATCTAAGTTAGTGCTTTTACAAATTACATAAAAGAAAGATTTTGAAGGCTAGGGGCCTTCAAAAATCACAAAAAACTCTTACAATTTCAAGACTCTGGACAGATGCACAGGTTACAGTTTAGACTGAGGCACAGTGGGCGCAAAATATGTAGAATGCGCAGTGAACATAAAACCTTTGGGTGCACTGTGCGCAAAGAACAAAAACTCCATGGGTGCGCAATGCTCTAAATGCGTGTCAGTGGGTTGAAATACCCACGCACATTCTGATACGCGTTGGTGGGGGGAATTTTAAGTGAAATTTTCGTCTTCCATCTCCAAACTCAGCCCTTTGCAAGCAAGGCTAGGATGGTTATGATCCCTGGAAGGCAAATGGATAAAAAATAAGTGCTCAAACAACCAAAATAGGGAGGAAATTGATACCTTATCCCTAGTTGAGTCACCAATCTGTTGTGTCCCTTTCATCACTTGAATGAGCAAAAGAGGGGCACTTGCAAGTCTAGTTGGGTCTGCTAGACAGGACGGAGGTTAGTGTATGAATCAAACAATTCAATCACATGAAATAAACAAACAATTAAGCTAACAACAACTAAATAAATAACTAAAGAAATGAAACTAAAATGAATGAGGGAATTAGAACCAAAACTAATCAAACAAATGACCAATAATCATGCCACCAATGGAGAAGTATATTAGTGGGAAAACACCATAGATAAAGGGGACTTGTGGATCCCCTCTTCCTCCTTGGGAGGGCTCTTGATTCCCCTATGTGAGAGCTCTTCTTACAAATGGTAAACTAGAAAGCAAATGGTGAAGAAATCCAAGCGTATTCCCTCAAGAGGTGAGGTGAATAGTTTAATGAGATGTTGCTAGTATGCTCCAAGAAGAAAATAGGTTTCTTGTAGGAGAATAGAGGAATCATAACAGTACAATGATATTCTTGAATTCTAAGTGCACCCATGGAATCCTTTTATAGATTCCCTTTGAGGTAATATCCAATCGGTCTTTAGTGTGAACAAGGGGCCCTTTAGGGAACCTTTAGGTCTTTGACCAACCCCCCACTCGGATTCAGCTCGGATTTGAGGGTCAAATCAAGTTGGGAGCTAGTCCAGAAGTGGGTGGGGGGCCAACAAGAACCATAAATGCACCGTTCACAAATGTGCACGGATTTTCTTGTACATAGTCGCGCATATGGCGCATTGTGCACTCTATGGGATTATTTGGCCCGTGCACTGTGCATGTGCTTCCTTTGGTGGTTTAGTGCATGTCAAGTTTTTGACCAGTTGTATAGTTTTTTCCTCTTGGAAAATTCTTTCTTGGTGATGCAGGTGCATTAATAGGTGTTTGGAGATGTTGTATTCCTATAACCACTTGCGGACAAAATTTCAGTGATAACAATGGTAGAGGCATATCATGAGTGATATGAAACTTGTTTGAGGCACATGATTGGCATGCTATACAGTTGATGATGTTGATGATGTTGATATATTGTTGGTACATAGTTGGCACATGCTCTTGGCATATGGTTGATACACTCCTTTGATGATATCTTAAGGTATATTGTATATTGTATGGTGTTGGTGTACATGGTTTATGTTCATGGTTTTTGTGCATGGTTGGCACATAGTGTACATCATCGATGATTTGTTCATTATTCAATATTCATTGTTGAATATATTTTTCTTCATGATTAGCGCATGAGATAATATGTATGTTGGCATAAACTTGATGTATGGTATGGCACAAGTTTAGATGGTTGATGCATGGGAATTGCCAAGGATCATCACAAGAAGAGAAGATCATTCTTGAGCAGTTGATTTATGTTATGGTTGAGCAACCGCATTTGTAGAAGAAGAAAATTGCAATCTTATCGTATTTTTCATCTTGTAGAGAAGATAGGGGAAGACATACCCACAGGGGGAGTTATTCTTCTTCCCATGATTGGTTGCAAAGGCATGATTCCAGAAGGAGAGATGATTGGTATCCATGCCATCAACATTGCATCATAGTGCCATCCCTTATTGAAAGGGGGAGAGATTATTCAGATGATGGAGCAACGAAAAGAGGGAGAAAGCCCAAGGAGAATTCAGTCAGGGGGAGTAGCCCGAAGGAGAGAACTACCCTTTTCCCTTGATGTCAAAGGGGGAGAGATAGAAATATTGACGAGGAGCGATGCAATGAGGAGAGATGATCACAGAGGGAGCACGATCATTGCCATGTCTAAGTGTTGAAATCAATGTTGGTGTTGCCATGAATGTCAAAGGGGGAGATTTTCAGACTATGTTGTCATTGATGTCAAAGGGTTGATGGCAAGTGGTGTCATAGTGATGTGTTTTAATTGATGTGTAGATAGATTGATAGTGATGTGTTTTCATTGATGTGTGATGTATGATGGGTTTGTCAGTGTTTTAAGGAAACCTACGCAGGAGACCTAGCTAAACCATACACAAACAAATCTTATCAAGGAAAGGAAGAGAGATACACAATGAAGAATGATAATCAATGTATATTATGATCTAATCAATGAGTGAGTGATCTTCACTCATACAGGCAATGACATCCTATAATTAAGAATGCATTCATAATAGTGATGGTATATGATTATAAAGTCTAAAATAGAACTAGTTAGTTAACTCCTACTCAACTAGTGTTACTCCCACTGAACTAGTGTGTTGAAAATATAAATTTCTCCAACACCCCCCCTGAACATCACTATGCAGTAAAAAATGAGTCCCGACTACTAGGCCATTTTAGGTACTCATGTACAATGAAACTAATGAACACTGAATAAAAATAATGAAAGAGGGAACACCACGTGGGAACAACCCCCCCCCTAGAAAGATAATGTATCAAAAGAAGAAAATGGCAGCTGCTAGGAAATTGTGTTCTTCACTGCAAGACTATTCAGAAAAGTCTAAAACTTCTACTCAGTGAATGTATTGGTGAATATGTCAGCAGTCTGTTCAGAGGAAGGGCAAAACTGCAAATCAATGATCCTGTCATGTACTAAATCTCTGATGAAATGCATGTGGACATTAATGTGTTTGGTTCGCTGTCACTGTACTGGATCTTTGCAAAATCTCAGTGTACTTTGATTGTAACACCATATGATAGTTGGACAATGAAACTGGATACCAAGCTCGGTAAGGAATTGCTGAAGCCAAAGTGTTTGAATGGTAGAATTGACTACTCCTTTGTACTTGGCCTCTGCGGAAGATAAAGCAATGGCTGATTGATTCTTACTTGACCAACAAATTGGGCCTAACCCCAAACTAAGAGTGTACCCAGACGTGGACTTGCAATTTGTGCTATCACCAACCCAATCTGAATTTGTGAAGCCTATGAGATCTAATGCACAACCAACTGCATTGTGAATCCCATAACTCATGGTGCTTTGAACATATATGAGGATGTGCTTGGCAACCTTCTAGTGCAGATCATGAGGTTCCTGCATGTATCTGGAAACTGCTCCTACTGCATGTGAGATATCTGGACAGGTGTGGGTGAGATACAAAAGACTCCCCACCAACTGTCGATATAAAGTGCTATCCACTAATGGTGTATCCCCTCCATCCTCAAGTCTGATCCCATATAAGAAGGGTGTAGGTGCAGACTTATAGTATGTCATGTGGAATCTATCCAGAAGATCCCTAACATACTTAGCCTGAGAAATTTTGATGCCAAAAGCATCTTGACTGATCTCAAGACCAATAAATAAGTGAAGTGGACCCATGTCTGTCATGCAAAATATCTTTGACCAAAGCAATGGCTGAAGGCGAGCTACCAATGATCAAAAGATCATCAACATAGAGTACTAATATCATCACAAAGTCAGTAGTCCTCAACATTTAAACATTGGAATCAGATTTACATCTAACAAAATCATGTGAAAGGAAGTAAGAATCCATCTTTGCATACCATGCTCTAGGTGCCTGTTTGAGGCCATAGAGAGACTTCTTCAGTCTGCATACTAAATATGAGTTCTGAATGAACCCCTGTGGCTTCTCCATGTAGATATCCTCTGAAAGGTCACCATGAAGAAAAGCATTCTTCACATCCATCTGGTGAACTTCCCATCCTTTAGCTATTGCAAGGGATAGAGCCAAGCGAATGGAGTCCATATTTGCTATAGGAGCAAAGGTCTCATCATAATCTATCCCATGAATCTACTGAAATCCTTTTGCAACTAATTTGGCCTTGTACTTGGTCACCTGACCATATGCTGCTCTCTTGGTCCTGTAGACCCATTTGCATTTGACAATTTTCCTCCCTAGTGGAAGTGGAACCAGATCCCAAGTCTGATTCTCTAGGAGAGAGTCATGCTCCTCCTGCATGACTGCTTCACATAGTGGATTTCCAACAACCTCACTATAGGTATGTGGATCAAAATATTGAACCATATGGAAATGAATGGGCATCGCTGGTTCAGAATCTGCAAGTACATGAGAAGGATCCACATGCTTAGATCGAGTCCTCCTCGAATCCAATGGATCTTCTGCAAGGTTTCCTGCTGCCAGAAGTGTGGACTGTACCCACTTGGGCATTTGCTGAAGCTCCAACACTGTCTCCTCATTTGGTTGTACTACTTGCTCATCTGGATGTACAAAATCCTCTGAATCTGTGTCTAAATATGTAACATCTGAGTGTGTGGAATCATCTTCTCTGATGTCTAGAACTAATGGAAGCACACGAGTCTCTACATGTTGCACTGGAGGTGCATGCAAAGGAATCTCCTCAAACTGAACAATGCGCTCAATGATGAGTCGGTATGTAGAGGGATCAATCAATATGTACTCATTCACATCATCTAGATATCCCACAAATATGCAAGTTGTGCTATGTGGATCTAAGGCTTTTCTCTTTTTAGAAGGAATATGGGCCCATGCTCTAGATCGAAAGATGCAGAAGTGTGTGACATCTAGTTTGTGTGATGTCCCATTCCCAAGAGTAGGCCAACAAGGAGTGACTTAGTAGTCTATGTGTTCCCATAGACTATAGTCAAGCTCAAACTGGGAACAAGATAGAGAAATAAGGGTGATTTGGTGGCTAAACGATGAATTAAGCCAAAAAGCTTAGGAAAAGTCACTTAAGCCTAAGTCAAAGAAGAATTAGAATGACAAGGTGCTAAAGGGGGACTTAATTAATTAATTATTCACCTTAGGAGGAAAAGCGCCTAGCTTAAGTGAGGTCAATGGTGAATTAGATTGGGAAGGGTATAAAGGGAATATTTTGACCTATTTCCTCATCATGCATTGTTATTATTTGTTGTTGAGAGTTCCAAGAGGAGGAAGAGAATCGACCTTGACTATTTTGTGGACTTTTGGAGGAAACCACCACCATTGATCGGTTTCAGTGTTGAGAGACACACCCTAGCCCATCAGATAAACCATCCAAATATTTCACCGTGCTATTCAAGAGTATCCAGTTGCAGTGTGCGCAACTCAGCCAGTGAGGGCACAAGTCAAATTGAGGGTTTGTGGAGCTACATGAGGTCCGAGCTCAGATTGTAGTTTCCTTCTGACCCAGTTGAGATCTAGCCAGAGCACTTAGATTGAGCCACTTTCCATCAAATTCTGATAGTGGAATATTGTAGGGCACATCATACATCCATTTAGGGTGCAAATCTTCCGGCAGGACATTGGAGGTTGCAGACAGAGCATTAGAGCAGATCTGGGGAAACCCTCCCGGTCCAGTTCCGCATTTGGCGAGACAATCATTTTGAGTCCTATAGCATCCGATTCCATTGGTGGAATCATTTGGGGTGCATCCAGTGTCCCGGGAGGTGCGCAAACCACCTAGGGGTCAAGATCTAGTGCTTCAGAGACTGGATCTGACATCCGACACTCATCCATTTCAGTCTAGAGGCTAGGGCGCTTCCATTGGGACAATTTCTAGCTCATTTCGATGGGTCTAACCTTCCATATGATTTTTCCAACTTGTAGCGGTTACCGTACTTCTCCAGAATCACCTATTTTACCGATCTATCCGTGCATGCATTAGATCTGCCTTCATCTTCTGATCACAGGTATTTTTATGCTATTTTCTTGTATTCCAGTGAAGATCCATGAGATCTAATTGACGACTATACTCTATATTTATAGTATGTTATTGTATTTCCATGCTTGAGTCTCATAATACATATTATTGGGTAGTTGATGTTCTTTATTTTTGCATTCATCCTCTATATACTGTTTAAACCATAAATATACAACATGCACATGCAATAACCATAAACATCTCAAACACACAATTGAAACACATCTAGAAACCCCAAGAGTATCATATCTGAAGATAAAACGCATCCAGAAACCCCTAGTGTATTAGATCTGTGAGACATAACATTAGATCAGTAGCAAATATCTTGATTAGCGGGATCATGGATATTTTAGTGGTATCAGAGCTTTAGTCTTTCCAGCCTGTGACTAAATACTATGAGTGAAACTGAAGAACCAGATGGTCATGAGCACGTAGGTGACAACTATGTCACTTACAACAGGCGCAAGGAAAGAAGGCCTAGGCCTAACTTTCCTCCTTTCCCTCCCAGTTCATAGGCACACAAAGAAGTAGAGAGAAGAGCAGAGCGTGAGGCTGAGCAAGAAGCAGAGAGGATGTTGGGTGACAGATATGAGCGACCAGAGGGCAGTGGTAAGGCCCCCATGGAACCAGAGGCAACCTTCATGCAGGTTATCAGTTATATGTTAGCTAGTCAACGGACCATGTCTCAGTTCTTGGCTTAGGTGGCTGATAGATTGGCTATGGTGGACATTGCAGGCACACAATCCCCACATGCAGCATAGGGGAACTCAGGGGAAGGCAGTAGACCCTAGTCACCCACCCACACATACACCCGTGCGGGTAGAATTCCCCGACCGTTGTTTCCCAGTTTCCAGAGGGCACCCCCGGTAGTAGCACATGGACCGCCCACTCATGCAGAGGACATTGTAGAGTATCAAAGAGAGTATGCATAATTTGGATGTGACTTCCATCAGGATATGACCCTAGTCGAGTATTGTGGTCTCAGACTCAAGAACCACCCTAGAGAGCCATAGAGAGGAGGGTCGTAGCTGCAACAGTAGCAGGGGCATAACATTGATTTCATCCAAAAAGTTGGTAAACTCACCATGCCTTATTTCAATGGATCATCCAAATGCACCGCCAGAGCTTGGGTACATAAGCTTGACACCTACTACAATCTCAACTAGATGATTGAGATAGAGGTCATCAATTTTTCCACCTTACACTTATATGGTGAAGCACACGAGTGGTGGTATCATGGATTGGTGACATTGGGCCACAGTCGCATCACCTTCTACCGAGAGTTCACATAGATACTCATGGAAATATTTGACAAGAGGGATCCAAAGATCCATTTCAGAGATCTATCCCAGTTAAGACAATCTGGCACAACATAGGCATTCATCTCAAAGTTTATGCGGGTAGCAGTGGTAGTGAAAGATATATCTGAGCCCCGTCTGATCATGTTATTCACAGAAGGGCTCACAAAACCCTTGAGAGGATGGGTGAAGGCAGACCAACCTCACACCCTGTAGGATGCCATCCTTTCTTAGGTGCATGGTCTTCTTCCTTCTTCTTCTTGGCTCCTTTAGGAATGAAGTCTCCAAGGTTATTCTTCTAAAGTACCTCTGTCATAAGATGTATCTGCTTCTTCATGCATATGTATTCTTCATGATTTGGTTTATTGCAATATGTGCACTGCTTTCCCTTCTTCTTCTTCCCTTTTGAATTTGAAGAATCTTTGGAACCTGAAGAGTCCTTGAAGGGTTTGGAATATCCCTCCTTCTTTGACTTTGGATGTACTAGCTCCTTTCGTTTCTGCTTTAATTTCTGATTGGATGACCCTTTTCCATCATGCATGATGAGTGCATGTGCTTTGGGATCTTTTATGAGGCCCATATTTATGAGTTTTTTCTGCTCTTGTGTGAGAGACTCAATGAACTGAGCCATTGTAGGAATTTTCCAATTTGCACCCAAAAGGCATTTGCTAGAATGGAAATTGGAGACATATACAACATATTATAGTCCTAGCTTGGCCAATATTGTTAGAATAAGTAGTTTCTCTTGTGTAGACTTGTCAATACCACATTCACCCAAGCTCAAAATCAAAGATTTAAATTTAGTAAAGAAATCTTGTATACTATCAAAACTTTTAGGGTCTAAGGTATTCAACTCTACTTTAAGCATATGACCTCGCATCTCATCCTGCTTTCCAAAGAGTCCTTCCAAGGTGGTCTAGATCTCATTTGGAGTCTTGCATGTGGCAACATGAAACCATATATTAGTGGAGATTAACTCAAGAAGTAATCCCGTGGCCTCTTCCTAATAGGTCACCCATCTGGTCTTCTCAAGCGCTGATGTAGGTTCTGTTTCTGTCGCCATTATCAAATTATACAGTCCTTTTCTTTTGAGTGGGAATGCGGACTTCGGATTCCATTCAAAATAGTTGTACATTGTGAGTATTATCAACAAAATTGATTTAATAAGTTGCATCGCCTCCATTCTGCTATTGATTCTAAAAAGATCCTTAATACCTAGATCGTGGATTCCGAGATATGACTGACGGTGCTATGACAACTATATATATGATAAAACAACTATATCTCTTAAAATATGATGTGGTTTTTGGATATTTTTGGTGAGAATGAGCATCCCTATGTTATACGTCTTTGGTAAAAATTTCAGCCCAACCCAGATTGCGTATTTTGAGATATCACAATTTTACTACAGAAAACCAATTTTTGGAGGGCTACTGAATTGTCACACCCTATAGAAGTATAAAGTGCGACAATGCTAAATCATCGCACACTAGTGAAGGATACAGTGCGACGATTGTGAAAAATTTAATCGTCGCACTCCAAATGAAGAACATAGTGCGACGACGTCGCACCTGTTTGAGTGGGATTGTCACACCCTTCTACAGGGATAGACTGCGACGATTCCAATCATCACACCTTTTGATAGGGATAGGCTGCAATGATTACATAAACTAGGTTTTCTCAAGGACTCATTCGCTCTTCTTTGGATTTTCTGGGTTTCTCCAAGCAACGTAGCTCTAATACCATGTCAGTGTTTCATGGAAACTTGCACATGAGACCTAGCTAAAGCATACACAAACAAAACTTATCAAGAAAAGGAAGAGAGATACGTAATGAAGAATGAGAATCAATGTATATTATGATCTAATCAATGAGTGAGTGATATTCTCTCATATATGCAATGACATCCTATAATTAGGAATGCATGCATAATAGTGATGGTATAAGATTAGAAAGTCTAAAATATTACTAGTCAGTTAACTCCTATTGAACTAGTGTTATTCCCACTAAACTAGTGTGTCGAAAATAGAAATTTCTCCAACATGGTTGATGTTATAGATGGATTGATGTCCTGTCATGGTTGTTACACATTATTTTCATCATCCCTATGACTGTTAATGATGTAAACCTATATGTTGCCTCCATAGGGGCCAGTGGCCTGAATTCTTGAAGAAAGAAGGGAGAAGGACTTTTCCTGAGAGAAGAAGTTTTGTTTTTCTTTGTAAAAACCCTATTTTGGAGGATTTCCACAGACTGCTATATATGAAGGGTGAAAAAATGTCTGATTTCCGCACCTTTCTCTATAGCTAGGGTGCAAAGTTTCTCACAGACTGCACTATAGCTGGGGTGCAGAAATTCCTGTACGTGGGAAAAACAAGCGTCTTCTCGATGCTTCTAGAAGGATAAGCTTCTATGGTGAGGTTCCCTTTGAACGGTTTGGATCTTACTTGATTTCATGATTTAGTGGGATCATCCTAACCTCCTCACCTTATAAAAGGAGAGGAGATGTCATGGAGAAAGTTAGTTGAATTTGACTTGAGATTGTTATCTTGGTTAGATTGGCTTTGAGCTTTGCTTTTTCGAGATAGACTGTGAGTAGATATAAGATCCATGGTCTCAAAATGCTTGGAGCAAGAAGTGTGTGGGAAGCAAGGAATTGTTGGAAGGAACCTTACGACATCAAGGCATCCAATTTCAATCTCTCTTCCTATTATTATATAATATAATGACATGTTTCTTTCCCATAAAATCATTCTCATTTGATTGCATGACTCCTTGATCACATGCATAGGTTGTCATTGAATATATTATTGTTTCTTTCACTTTGGTTGGTTTGTGTTTCATTGCAGGATCAATATCACAAGAGCACCAGAGCAAAGCAGGGACAAAAAAGACATAAGGAAGTGATATTCAAAGGTATGTCACTCATCCTTTCTTTGATGATAGATTCAATGATTAGAGCATAGGAAAAGAACCATGTGCTATCTCGTTTGTTCTAGATCTAGGTGGATCTAGGGAGATTAGTTTATGTCCACATTTACCGATTTATCGTACAACAAAATTGGCGACTCCACTGGAGATAATAATGTTTTCCTAGTTTGTCTCGCTTTCTTGTTTTGATTGCCTGGTTTCTATTTTCTCAGTCACTGGGAGATCCAACTTGACTCTCTGACTGTTAAAATTCATTGGAAATCCTTCTTAATTTTTATTTTTTTCCATTTTTGTTTGATTTCCGCATCCTTCTTTGAGGATCAGTGTGACGAATTGGGATTTACGCACCCTACATGTTTAGACCAGTGTGGAAACTCCGCACCCTACCCACATCTAGCCTGCGATGGTCAAGGATTTACGCACTATGTTAGGTTTCTATCCTGTGATGATTGTGAAAAAAATTGTTTTTTGGTGGTTTTCCCTGCCCAGATCTGTGCCATGGTTCTGGGGTGATTTGTTGGGTCTGATTACAGCCTTCTTGAAAAAATTTGAATCTAATTTCAACCATATTTGCCTTATTTTTTCTTTGTTGGATTTTGAAAGATTTGGTCTCTTGATTTGAGTGTCTTTCAGTTACAAAGCATTGTTTTTCTTTAGAATTGTTTAGTGAAAGAATATTTMTTTTTTCTGAATAAATCGTGTTAAAAGAGAAACTTAGTTTGGGTTGTTTTTGTTTTGAAGTGATTTTCTATTTGTTTTAGTGTCTCTTTGAAACAAAAAATTGTAATTTCTTTCCTTATATTAGATTGGGGGCTTCCTTGCATTTGAAGTAGCGAAATTGCATGATTCTTGGCATTTTTGGTCTTAAATTTTGAAATTTTTTCCCAAGCCATGAATTGTGCATTGGTGTAGAGTCTCTTTTTCTCATTTCTTGAGAATCTTGATATTGATGAGTTTAATATATTTTGGGACATTGGGCATATGGGAATGATAAATGTTTTCTCCTTCTCGTATCATAGCTTTCATCAAAATGAAAAGATTGCATCGTCATCTCTTTGCATAACTTTCGAGTCGGTCAAAACACCATATTGTCCACGCCATTTTCCTTTTGGGTAACAACATCCTTAAAAATAAAGCACTTGTAAAAATTGATTAGACATTTTTATATTTTCTGGTAGCAAACCTACATTAGATTAGTTGTAGACACTCAAGAGGAAAATTGTAACACACCCAGGCACCCACATATCGGGCATGTTAGCTACAAGTCCCTTCTCTGGACTAATGTGATCCCTGCTCTTGTTTTTCCTAACAAGGAATGCACGAGAGATTCAAATGCATTGATCTTGATTTATTCTAATCATATAAACAGTGAAGCATGCGACATGAACAATAATACACAACAAGTATGCATACTCTAATCATATCAAATTCAACGATAAATAAATACACAACGAAATAATTCATACACAGGTAATTAATACCATAACAACGAGCACTTATCTTTTATAGAATAGAATCACCGACTAGATGCAGACCAAGTACGTTCAACCCAACCGTAGACATCGTTGTTCCAAGTCTCAACAACAACATCACCCTCGAGCCAGAGCTATGAATCCACAAGGACAATTCCAAAGTGTTACTCATCTTCCCAAACTAGTCAACACTCAAGCTCTCACATGCTTCTCCAGCTCTCAAAACAATCCAAGTACCCAACTCTCTTATACCCAACCTGCACCACCCAAGAGAATGGACCTCCACCATTCTCTTCCACGCAGTCCATTAGGTAGTCCTTCTCCTTCTGGGGGTCTAGTGCAGCTGGTCCAGAATATCCATGCTGGGACTCTCAGGACTCACAGTTGTGAGCAAAGATGAACACATGCCAAGCATCTTTGACATGCAGGCCTCAAATCATGTATGGATTACACCATAAATATCTACAAGCAACAAAACCATGGCTATTCTTCAATAGTCCGATTTTCCCTTCCCAAGCCAAACGGGAATGAGGAATATGAGTGAGTTAAGGAATGAATGGAGTGAAATCTCCATGAGAGGGGGTGAACAATGAACAATTCAGGTGAATGGACGTGTGAGGGAATGAATGAGTGAGGCGACCAATAGCAGAAATCAGAACGGAGATGGTAATGAGAATGAACAAATGATCAACCAACCCCCCCATAGACCAAGGATATGTTTAAGAATTCTTGGGGATCAAGAACCTCTTGGCCTTCCCCCAAGAACTCACGTAACTACTATTCTCCATTCAGAAAATTGGAGAATGAAAAATATAGAATAAATTCTTAGCCCCTTAATCCCCATCTCATGTGGAATCATAGCCCCTTAAAACTCTAGTCCTTGTCCGTCTAGCATCCATTGATGTATTTATTATTAATAATGATCAAACATTACATTTATTAGGTACACTGGCCTTTTAATAATTGTTTGGGCACTCTGGCCTCTCAACAATGTAAAAATACATTATTTAATATGGGGGCTCAAAACCTGGTGTGTTACATCCCCTCCCCCTGATTTTGGCACTGTCCTCAGTGCATATACAAACATGAATCAAAATTCCAAAATTTATTCATAAAGTTGTGGGTACTTTGACAACATGGCATCTTCATGCTCCCAAGTAGCATCTTCAGGACCATAGCAGGTCCACTGAACTTTTACCAACTCTATTACTTGATTCCGGAGCATTTTGACTTTTCTTTCCAATATTCGCACTGGATGGACCTGAAAGTCCCCCTCTATCTCTACCTGAATCAGATGCCAATCAATAACAAGGTTAGGATCATGTACATATTTCTTTAGAAAAGAGACATGAAATACATTATGCACATTCATGGAAACATGCAATGCAAGCATGTATGCAACTGGTCCTATTCTATCCAATATCTCAAATGGACCAAAGAATCTGGCTGCCATCTTTGTGCAACTACCCAACTTCAAAGAGCTCTTCTTGGGATTTACTTTCAAAAGCACATGCTCCCCACTTTAAATTCTCTTACTGTCATATTCTTATATGCATAAATTTTCTGTCTATCCTGAGCTACCTTTAAATTCTGCTTAATCTTAATCATCTGGTCTTCCATCTCTTTGAGAAACTCTAGCCCAAGTACCACTCTATCTATTGGGTTGTCCCAACTTACTGGGGTATTACATTTCCTACCATACAAGGCTTCAAATGGGTTCATCTTCAATGAATATTGATACCCATTATTATAGGAAAACTCAACCAAGTGCAAGTAATCTTCCCACTTAGATGGCTTATCCATCACATACATTCTCAACATGTCTTCAATTACTTGGTTGGCCCTATCTGTCTGCCCATATGACTGTGGATGGTATGATGTGCTAAAGTTTAGATTTGTACCAAATCCCTTAAATAATCCCTTCCATAAATTTGAAGTAAACTTAGTGTCTCTATCTGAGACAATTGTCCTAGGTATCCCATGCAACCTAGCAATTGCCTTGCTGTCATGGGAAATTTAGTTATAAATTCAATGGTTATCACTTCCCATTTCTTCTTTGGAATTGGTAATGGCTGTAGAAAACTCACCGAGTGTCTATGCTCAACCTTTACTCTCTGACATTCCATACATCTGATGATGTAATCAACAACATCCTTTTTCATCCCCGGCCAAAATAACTGGCTTCTTACCACTGCAATTATTTTTTGGTAACTGGGATGTCCAACATATGGAACATTATGCATTTCATTTAATACCAAATTCCTAAGTTCTCCGGAACTAGAAACATAAATTCTATTTTTATGCATAAGTAATCCATCTTATTTTATCTCATACTCTTTCATTTTCTGTTGTACATCCTCTTGCTGCAAGCTTTCCTTTACCTGTAGGTAATGATGATCTGTAACAACAACATCTAAATTTTTTTCTCTTCAAGTCTGATTGATGCATATTGATAGTTGTAGCATGCATGAGATGCACTCTTCTACTAAGTGCATCAAAAAATTTATTTTATTTTCCCTTGATATGATTGATATCAAAGTCATATTCACTTAAAAAATTCAAGCCATTTTCTTTGCCCGACATTCAAAGTTGTATGTTCAAAAAGATACTTTAGACAATTGTGGTCTGTTCTTAATTCAAATCTCTTTCACATGAGATAATGCCTCCACATGTTCAACACGTGAACAATGGAAACAATCTCCAAGTCATGCATGGCACAATTCATCTCATTCTCTTTAAGCTCTCTGGAATCATAACTAATGACATGTCCATTTTGAGTGAGGACTCCACCAAGTCCTTCCTTGAACACATCTGTACATATCACAAAAAAATCATTTGGGTCAACGATTTTTAGCACAGGTGCACTAGTGAGTAACTCCTTCAACAAATTAAAGTTCTCTTCACATTCAGTTGTCCATTCAAATTTCATTCCCTTCCTTTGCAAATAAGTGATGGTATGAGCGATCTTAGAGAACCCCACTATAAACCTTTTGTAGTAACCAACTAACCCCATAAAAAATTTGATTTTTGAAACATTCCTAGGTGCTGGCCATATTCTAATCGCTTCGATCTTCTATGGATCCACTACTATACCTTGTTCCGAAATAAAGTACCCCAAGTAATGGATCTATTCTTGATAAAAAGAACACTTACTGAGCTTGGAATACAATTGATGTTCCCTCAGCACTTGCAATACCAATCTTAGGTGATGTTCATGCTCTTCCTCCGACTTAGAATAGACAAGTATGTCATCCATGAATACTATGACAAACTTATCCAAATAATCTCTAAATATGCCATTCATTAAGCACATAAAGACTGTTGGTTCATTGGACAATCCAAAAGGCACCATTGCAAATTCATAATGCCCATACTTGGCTCTGAAAGCTGTCTTATGGATATCTTCTTCTTTGATTCTTACCTGATGGTATCCCGATCTCAAGTCTATCTTGGAGAATAATTTTTCTCCTCTTAACTGATCAAAGAGGTCATCAATTCTGGGTAAAGGATACTTGTTCTTTATAGTAGAATTATTCATCTGTTGAAAGTCAATGCATATCCTCAAGGTTCCATCTTTGTTTTTGACAAAGAGTACTAGCGATCCCTAAGGTGAAACACTTGGGCATATGTACCCTTTCTTCAACAATTCCTCCAACTAAATTTGTAATTATTTTAACTCTGGTGTGCTCATTCTGTAGGGTGTTTTTGACACCGGGGAAACTCTTGGCACTAAATCAATAGAGAAATATATCTCCTTTTTTGCGACAACCTTGGTATTTCTTGGAATACATCCTCAAATTATTGCAGTACCGCAAAATATTCAAGTCTTGGCCCCTTTGTCTTTTCTGGCTCCTCCACATGGGCTGCATACAATTGACACCCTTTTCTGAACATATTTTCAACTGTAACGCTGAAATATCTCTTATAGAGATGGGTCTTGGTACACCTTTCATAGTGCTTTGTTTTCCATCTCCATCAATACATGTAAATGTCTTGCTATGGAAATCTAGGACAACATGATGCTTGCCCAACCAATCCATTCCAATTAGAATATCATAAGATCCCAATGGTATGATATTCAGATCCACACTAGTATTCACACCATTAATACTTATGGAACAACCTCTGACCATATCATGGATTCTCCTTTTGGTTCCAGTCGCTAGTTGAACTAGACTTGATTTCCCAAGGTTAATTTTCTCCAAATGTAATATATCCACTATATTAGGATCAATAACAATGACTTTCTCCTGAATCAATTAAAATAGCAACATGATTATTAATGATCTTACCTTCCACCTCAATCATATTGGACTGGTACTCTGCTTGTCGATCATCCAAGGCTGCATAAATCCTTCCCATTTCCTCTACTGTTGTAGTCTCTTATATGTTGTGCACGTTCTTTACTCTATCCTTTCTGTGAGGTAAATCCTTGTACAAGCAATCTTCTTTGCATCCCCAACATTTTATTGGTGGTCTTCCCCTTTTTCCCAAGGAGTCTTATTTCTTAGATTCATCCTTAGCATACTGGTCTTGCTGATTTTTATTAGGCTGATTTTTAGAGAGTCCTCTGATCAAACTTCTCCTTCTTCTTATCCTTCCAAGATTTCTGCATGGACTCTCTGCCCTGGCCTTTCTCATACAAGTACTTGGCCTTCCCTATGGTCTCAGTCAAGGTCTTGGGCTCATCACAACAAATATTTTCTTTATAAAGGATGGCAGTCCACTCAAAAACCTCTTAATTTTTACCTTTTCATCATTTATAAACCCAACATACTTTAACAACCCCAAGAAATTACTCTCATATTCTGCCATGGACATGCTTCCCAGCATGATTTCAAAGAACTATTGCATTTTTTTGTCGTAGAAATCCTCTGAGAGGTACTCCTTCTGAAAATACTTCTTGAATTTCTTCCAAGTGATCCTATTCTCATTAACAGGCTCAAATTGCTTCAGTTGATCCCACCACATAACAACTTTCCCATGTAAATGGTAGGTGGCAATTCTAGCTTCTAGGTTTGATGAATAGTTATGCAATTGGAAATATCTCATGAGTCCAAGAAACCATGACTCAAAAACATCTTCCCTTTCCCTTTCACCATCAAAGGATGGCAGCTTGAGCTTCCTCAGCTCTCCTTGCAAATTGTCCACTTCATGTCTCCTTCTTTGGTACCTAACACGAGACACCTCTGAACTGCTTAAGGAATATTCAAACACATAAAACTTTCTTGCTGAGTAAGGATGTGAATGGTGTCTATGAGCTCTTCTATCACTTCAAGAATAAACCACTCTTCCATGATAATATCTTCTTTCATGATTCCTACCTCCTTCCTCTTGTCTTGAGCCATCCTTGGCTTGTCCTTGCAACTGATTTAAGCTCTATAGTACTTGAGCATTTATTTGACTTTTCTCTCTCATCAGCCTCTCATTGTTTTCCTTGTAGCTCTGCACTACTATTTTCAGGCTTCTCACAGTTTCTAGCAATGTGTCTTGCTCCCCTTGACCCTTGCGTCCATTGGATTATGTCTTTGCATTGCCAATTCTAGTATTCTAGCCTTCAACCTCTTATTCATGGCTAGAGGCTCCCTCACTTTCTTCCATTTCTTCAACACACATTCTGAGATGATATGTTTAAATCCCTTAATTCTTCAAAATGTGCAAGTGACCATTTTTTCAGAGTTAAGCATATAACAAACAAAATTTGCCAAACAATTTTACAAGTCCTTTCAATTTAAAAATAGTGTGTGTGTGTGTGTGTGTGTGTATATATATATATATATATATATATATATGACTACATCATATAACAAATCCATGTTATCCCTTGGTCGACACAAAATTCAATTCTGCACAGGCACTTTTTTTCAAACCACCTTCCCAGGTGACCATGATTCGAAACCGTGGCTAAACCCTTTCTTAGCGCTTTTCATTCTTGAAAATGACAATTTGACCACTAACCCTCTTTCCTTCATCTTTCAATCACATAAGACCATGACTATGACCCTATGCTTAGCTGAAAATCACTTATCCAGAGATTTGGGACTTCGGGGCTCCAGAAGTCTCACCTATACCATGCATCATACTTCCCGAACGTAGAATTGGCGAAGCTCTTCAGAGCTTTGTGCTTCTAGGTTTTAACAACAACATACTCAAAAATTTATGAACCACTAGACCTCTGAACTCCTAGAGTCTTGTCAGCACTACACATCAAGACTAATATGTGTCGAGAGTCACATAGATGGCACATGGCACAATTCATGATTGACACTTGTCAAGTCATAAAAAACACAAAGGGTTTGTGAACAACATAAAACAAGATGACACATGACACATATAAGGTAGGTCCATGTCACCCCAAGTGACATCATCCCTCCACGTCACTCCAAATTTCTTGCTTCAGAGAATTTTCCCAGCATCACATCACAGTTCTTCTAAACTTCCGAAGTGGGGAACCCCTAAAGGGTTCAAGGATCAACGGTCCAGGTTCACTTATGAGATATGCGGTCATGAGGAGCTCTGAGACTCTGGGCTTTGTAGAATTTTGCAACACAACACAAAATTTCCCCCGAACACCGAACTCCTGACAGGTCTATGCCATTCTAAGTGATGTCATCATACCACGTCACTATGACACTTCAGTCTTCGAGACTCTAGAGGATCTCTCACCTGAACACTTCGAAACCCCCGAACCACCAGACTGCCAAACCTCTTCACCTTCCAAGGTCCATGTAGTAAAACTGACATCGTGTAAGATGGCGACACATGGCCCCCATGTGTCGGATTGATAATTATCCAACATGGCCATCAAACTTACCATTCCGAATGACACATGGCATGACTAGGGGAGGTCTATGTCACCTCTGGTGATGTCATCACACCACATCATACCTTGTACTTCGACACTTCATAGCTACGGGCTTCGACGGATTCCTTGACTCAACACCATGTTTCTCCCGAACGACTGCAACCCTATACGGTTGATCTAGAGACATGTGTCCTTATTAATCGAACGATCAGGATGAGCTCCAAACTTTGGGACTTCAAAGGTTTTCGCGGCTGAACACCATCACACCCCCGGACTACCAAACGCTAAATTTATGAATACTTTCTATTCTTTGGAAACGTGTCCCTAAATGTGAATGGTCAGTATTTACTATGGAGTTCAGGACTTCGATATATTTCTTCCCAGAAGCTTAAGGAATTGCTTCTCCCGGAGTGCCGAACCTCCAAACTACCGTGAGATCTACAACTCACACTCGCTAGTACGCAGATTAGATGGATGGAGTCTAATCTCCTCCACTGTGCTTCGCCTCCTGATTTTTGCTTGATCCAATGGCATGGATATTTCCTCTTAGTGATCTATGATGTAGATTCACTCCAGGACTTCGGAGATTTGGGGCTTTTACCTCCCTTTTCATCAAGACTTGTCATGTTCTGAAGCCACAAAGTCTGAAGGACTCTAGTTCTTAATGAACACACACCTTTTCCAGATCTGACGGATGCGAGGGATCTGACCTCTCCCAAATAGATCCAATGGTCCAAAAATAACTTGATCCTAATGTGGCGATCGCTCCTAAATTTGAAATGGATGGTCACAATATTTCAACCCCTTACCAAGGATCTTTGATCTTCTGCGCGATCTCTTTGGCTCCATTCCTATCGAGATTCATGAGATCAAGGTCGTAATTCGATCTTAACCACAAGATCTTGTCTAAAAGATCCGACCCATTCTAGCCCGGTGTCTCAACCTGAAGCTCTGATACCAAACTGTAACACACCCAACGACCCATAGGTCGGGAATGTTAGCTACAAGTCCCTTCTATGGACTAATGTGATCCCTGCTCTTGTTTTTCCTAATAGGGAATGCATGAGAGATTTACATGCATTGATCTTGATTTATTCTAAGCATATAAAAAATGAAGCACGTGACATACAAAATAATACACAACAAGTATGCATACTCTAATCGTATCGAATTCAACGACAAATAAATACACAACAAAATAATTCATACATAGGTAATTAATACCATAACAAAGAGCACTTATCTTTTATAAAATAGAACCACCGACTGACTACAGACCAAGGACGTTCCACCTAATTGTAGACACTATTGTTCCAAGTCTCAATAGCAACATCACCCCCGATCCAGGGCTATGAATCCACAAGGAGGGTTCCAGAGTGTTACTTGGCTTCCCAAACTAGTCAGCACTCAAGCTCTTAGAGGCTTCCCCAACTCTTACAATAGTCCAAGTACCCATATCTCTTCTACCCAACTTACACCACCCAAGAGAATGGACCTCCACCCTTCTCTACCACACAGTCCGTCAGGCAGTCCTTCTACTTCCAAGGCTCAAGTGTAGCTGGTCCAAAGTATCCATGCTGGGACTCTCAAGACTCCCACCTGTGAGTAAAGCTGGACACAAGCCAAGCATCTCCCACATTCATGCCTCAAATCATGGTTGGATTACACCATCAATCTCTACATCCAACAAAACCATGGCTGTTCTTCAATAGTCTGATTTTCCCTTCCCAAGACTAACATGAATGAGGAAGATGAGTGAGTGAAGGAATGAATGGAGTGAAATATCCATGAGAGGGGGTGAACAATGAACAATTTAGGTGAATGAACACATGAGGGAATGAATGATTGAGGCGACTAATAACATAAATCAGAACGGGGACGGAATGAGAGTGAACGAATGACCAACCAACCCCCCCCATAGACCATGGATGGGTTTAATAATTCTTGGAGATCAAGAACCTCTTGGCCTTCCCCCAAGAACTCAGATAACTTCCATTCTCCATTCATAAAATTGGAGAATGAAAGATATAGAATAAATGCTTAGCCCCTCAAGCCCCCTCTCTTGTGGAATCACAACCCCCTATAAATATAGTCCTTGTCCATATAGTAGCCAACGAGGTATTTATTATTAATAATGATCAAACATTACATTTCTTAGGCACAATGGCCTTTTAATAATTGTTTGGGCACTCTAGCCTCTCAACAATGTAATAATACATTATTTAATATGGGGGCTCAAAACCCGAGGTGTTACAAAAATAGAAGGTTTATACACAATGATAATTTTAGAAAGCGTTTTGTGATTAATAGACATGGGTAATTCCCCTTTGGACCCCTCTCTTATAAATTCCCCTTCTCTTGTGGAAACTTATCCCCCAATACTCCCTCTGTTTCCATATAGAACCGACATTACGTTTATTTTATTATTTTCGATATACAATGTTTACATATTACATAGTTGGGCCCACGACCATACATCATATTCAAATTACATATCTCTAATCCGGGGATTAAAAACGATGATGTTACAATCCCCTCCCCTAACAAATTGCACAATCCTTAGTGCACGGTTACCATACCAACAAATATATACAAAATTTACATCATAGTACTTGGTACTTTTGCAAGTTCACAACTCCTACAACAATTCCAACCAACAATATATCATTCCCCTCGACCTACACAACCCAAGGAAGTGTTACCCCTTCTCTATACCATAGTCCCTCAGGTTGTATCACTTCCTTTCCAGAGCTTAGTGTAAATAAGATATGAATCTTTGAGATGTGGCTCTAGGAATTCCAGCTACCAAAACAGAGCCTTGCACACTTATATACAAAATAACGTTCAACCTTCTTCAAAAATTTCAAAAGCTTGTGGGTACTCCTCCCGCATGGTCTCCTCGTGCTCCCACACAACATCTTCAAGACTGTAGTAGGTCCATTGAACCTTTACAAGGATGATGAATTTGTTCCTGAGCACTTTTACTTTCCAATCCAAGATGCGCACTGGTTCCACTCAAAATTCCCCTTCATGCTCCACCTGGATCACCATACAATCAATTATGTGGTTACAATTAAACACATATTTATTCAATAAAGATACATAAAATTCATTATGAATGTTCATGGATGCAGACAATGAAAAAATGTATGCAACTGGTCCTATCTTTTCTAAAATTTCAAATGGCCCACAATATCTCATTGCCAACTTTGGACAACTTCCCAATCTTAGTGAGCTTCTTTTAGCATTTTTTTTAGAAACACATGCTCATTCACTTTGAATTCCTTATATTCCCTTCTTTTATTTGCATAAATATTTTTCATGTCCTATGCAACGTTCAAATTCTGCCTAATCTTTACCATCTGTTCTTCCATTTTCTTTAATAATTCTAGCTCAATAACTGCTCTATCTGGTTGTCCCAACTCACTGACATGTTACATTTTCTTCCATACAAAGCTTCAAATGAGCTCATATTTAATGATGCTTGATACCCATTATTATAGGAAAATTCAACTAGATGAAGGTAGTCTTCCCACTTGGAAGGCTTGTTCATTACATACATCCTCAACATGTATTCAATTATCGATTAGTCCTCTCTATCTGCCCATCTAACTTTGGATCATATTTTATACTGAAATTCAAATGAGACCCAAATCCATTAAACAAAACCTTCCAATAGTTAGAAGTGAACATGGGATCTCTATTTAACACTATTTCCTTAGGCACACCATGTAGCCTAGCAATTTCCTACATATAAATATTTCCAATATTAGTTGTCTTGTCAGTCATTTTCACTAGTATAAAATGTGCAACCTTTGTAAATTTGTCCACTAATATCATGATGTAATCATGCTACCTTGTTGTTCTTGACAACTTGGTGATGAAATCTATTATAACTACCTCCCATTTCCATTCGGGAATGGGAAATGGTTGTAATAATCCTACTGGATGCATGTGTTCAATCTTTATTTTTTGACATTAAATGCACTTGACTATGTGATCAGCCATATCTTTCTTCATTCCTAGCCATAATGATTTTTTACTTTTGTAATTGTCTTCTAGTACCCTATATGTCCAAAATAAGGTACATTGTGCATCTCTTTCAACACCATATTTCTCAATTTCTGAGTGTTAGTAACACAAACTTTGTCCATGAACAACATGATTCCATATTGTTTCATTTTTTAATATTTATATTTCTATTGTACATTATTTTTTTGTAAGCTTTCTTTAATTTGTGCATAGTGCTGGTCTACTATTATAGCCACTAAAAATTTGTCTTGTAAATATATCCTCCACATACTAATGGTTGCAACATGCATATCATGCACCCTCCCGCTGAGTGCATCAACCAATTTATTCTCTTTTCCCTCAACGTTCTTGATGTCGAAGTCATATTCACTGAGAAATTCCATCCATCTAGTATGTTTGGAATTTAGTGTTGGATGCTCAAACAAGTGTTTCAAACCACTATGATTTGTCTTCATCTCAAACTTTCTACCCATGAGATACTTCCTTCACATTTTAAGGCATGAACTATGGATTCCAACTCTAAGTCATGGGTAGCATACATTATTTCATGCTCCTTAAGCTTCCTCGACTCATAACATATGACATGCTCATTTTGTGTAAGGACTCCACCAAGCCCTTCCTTGCATGCATCTGTGCACACAACAAAATATTCATCCATATCTGCAAAATTTAGAATAGTGCACTAGTCAATAATTCCTTCAAATGTTGGAAACTCTCTTCACATTTGGTAGTCCATTCAAACTTTGTTCCCTTCTTCTATAGTGAAGTGATTGGATGTGAAACATTGGATAATCCTTTAATGAATCTCCTATAATATCCAACTAATACCATAAATGAGATCACTTCTGAAACATTCTTTCGTGTTGGCCAACTTTTGATTGCTTCAATCTTCTCATGGTCCACCACCATGCCTTTCTCTAAGACGATGTGGCCCAAATAATGGATTTCTATTTGATAGAAAGTGCATTTTCTCAATTGGCACACAATTGGTTCTCTCTCAACACCTGCAACACCATATTCAAATGATTCTCATGCTCGTCCTTTGTCTTGGAGTAGTTAAGAATATCATCCAAGAAGACAATGAAGAATTTGTCCATGTAATCCTTGAATGCTCCATTCATTAGACACATAGAAGTAGTGGGTGAATTTTTCAACCCAAATGAAAACACTACAAACTCATAATGGCCATGCCTTGTCTTGAATGTTTTCTTACTAGTGTCTTCTTCTTTGATTCTTTCCTAATGATAGCTTGACCTCAAGTCAATCTTGGAAAATATCTTTGCTTCTTTCAATTGATCGAAAAGATCATCAATCCATAATAGAGGGTACCTGTTCTTTATAGTAACCTTATTAAGTTGTCTAAAGTCAATACAAAACCTCAATGTTCCATCCTTTTTCTTCACAAAAAGAACAGGGGCACCTTAAGGTGAGACACTTGGACGTATGTAACCCTTATTAAACAATTATTTTAGTCGCTTCTACAACTCCTTCAACTTAGGTGTGCTCATTCTGTAGGGAGTTTTGGACACTGGGAAACTCCAAGAATTAAGTCAATAGATAAGTCAATATCTCTATTTGGTGGTAACCCTACCAACTCCCCAAACACATCTTCATATCCCCTCAATACTGGATAGTCTTCAATACTTGGATCCTTATATTTTGTTGGATCTTCCATACGGGTTGCATATATCTGACATCCTTTTCTAAAACTTCTTTTTAACTACAAGGCTGAAATCTCTCGAATGGATATAGGTCTTAGAATACCTTGTACAATCCTTGAATTTCCTTCTTCATCAAGGAATGTGAAAGCCCTGTTGTAATAATATAGGAAAACATGACGCTTTTCCACTCAATCCATACCAATCAAGTAGTAATATGACCCAAGTGGTATGATGTTTAAATATTCCTTAGTGCTGACTCCATTCATGTTCACTACACAATATTTAACAAGCTCATTGATTCTTCTTTTGGTTTTAGTGGCTAGTTGAACCAACCAAGAATTTTCATTCTTACATCTCTTCAATTTAAAGTTGTCAACCATATTAAGATTTATATAGCTATGAATAGCTCCACAATCAATCAAAATAACTATGGGATGATTATCGATCTTACCTTCCACTTCAATCATGTGGGATTGATAGTCTTCTTTTCTCTTTTCCATAGCTACATAAATCCATGGCATGATTCTACCCACATCATCCATTGTATCAACTTCCTAAATGCTGTGCACAGTCCTCATCTTATCTCCTTTGTGAGGAAAATCCTTGTATATGTGGTCTCCTAAACATCCCCAACACTTTACGGGCTGTTGTCTTGGATTTCCCCCCAAGGAATCTATCATATTGGGCTCATTTTGTGCTTGCTTCCCTTGCCTATATGACTATGAATTATTCCTAAAGAAATGTGGCTTGAATCCTTTCTTCCTTTGATCCATCTTTCCTTTCTTTTTGTTATCCCAAGCTCTTTGAAAACCTCGCCTTGCATTACTTTGCTCATACAAATACTTAGCATTTCTTATGGATTCTTCCAAGGTTTTAGGCTCATTAAATTGGATTTTATCACTATAGAAACAAGGTAGCCCACTAAAAAATCTTTGGATTTTATCCTTCTCATCCTTTATGAAGCCAACATACATCAACCGTTCAAGGAACCTCCTCTCATACTCATCCATAGTCATGATTCTAAGCTTGATTTCAAAGAAATCTTTCATCTTCTTGTCATAATGATTCTTTGACAAGTATTTCTTCTGAAAATACTTTTTGAACTCCCTCCATGAGATCCTCTTCTCATCAATGTGCTTAACTTACTTGAGCTGATCCTACCACCTAGATGATTTTTCTTGAAGATGGTAGGTTGCTATTATGGATTCTACATTTGATGAATAATTGTGCAATTGGAAATATTTCCTCATTCCCAACAACCATGCTTCTGAATATTCATATTTCTTGTGATCACCATCAAAAGTAGGAGGTTTAATCCTCCTAATATCTCCTTGCAAATCATCTACTTTAGACTTCCTCCTTTGTGTTTGGACAGAGGACACACTTGGGTTGCTCTCCAACCTTTAAAGTGTATGTGATATTCTAGTCGAGTGCCATTATGAAGGATGCTGTCTACTAACACTCCTTGTTCTCTGAGACCCCTCATTGTTATTCCTCTTGTCATGAGATATAGATGATTCTACTTGTCTTTCACTGGCTGCTTGTTTTGTGCTAGAATCTTTATCGAATTGTATCTACAACATATTCAGACATTATAGTATATCTTCCTAATATCTCATCATTCTTTCATTGTATGCTCTATAGATCCGCACATCTTTTTGCAAGATTCTCATAGTCTCATCCAACTCTACATGATCCACTCTGCCCCTATGTCCATTGGATTCAATATTTTCATTTCCCATGCTGACATGCAGACCTTTGACCTCCTCCTCATGGCTGTAAGACCATTCGAAATCCTCTATATCTCTAGTTCTCATATAGGAACCAAATATTATTTCCCGTACCTCTAATTTTGCAAAAACTGTGCATGCAACAATTGTTGTTAGAGTTATGGATAGTATACAATATTTCATAAATTAGATTACATGTCATCCTTTCAATTGAATTTATAAGGAGTATGGACATGTTTAAATCCAATTCTTATTATTTATCTACATTCTCCTTCGAATAAACTTTCCAATGACTATACTCATTCCTCATTATGTGTTCAAAGCAATAAGTTATAGCTTTTTGGGTTTTGCATTTTCTACTTGTGCTATGTTTTCATTGCTACCATTTTTCCAAGAGACCATTTTTTGCCACCTGTAGGATAAAATTGACCATAAATCAATTATTCTTATTCTTATTATTATTTTATATCGAGCACAAATATAATCTATGATTGTTAATACATCAACTTTCGAATTCATAATCCAATGCTCTAGTCAAAATCTGTGTAATTCTATAATTGATGACTTTGTTCTTTTACACTTTCTCTAGACTTGAAATTTTAGCCAAAACTGACTATCTCCCAAATGGAGAAAAACTGGGAAAAAATGCCTCAAGACAAAATTTTTCGGATTTATGAGTAGATAAAATGTGTGACTAAACAAAATTTTATGGATTGGTGATTTGGGGTCCCCCCTCTCCTCCTCTGAAGATTTCAAAAACCCTCTAAGCATGCTCGAGAATAATGGATTTTGCAGTATTTCAATATCCCCACACCAACCCCTTTTGAATTTTCCTATGATCCCAAATGGGTATCTCCATGCCTATTTTTAAGCTATTTATCAAAATTCTACCTTCATTTGGGCCCCGATTATTGAGCACAACCCTGAGCTTCAAAAGTCACTAATTTACGTTTTTCAAAAAAAATTAGCAGAATTAGTCAGTGGCCCTCTCTAGAATTCTCGTAGCCCTCATCATTGCATACACACACCTAAAATTTCATTCGATTATGAGTTGAAATGCTCCTGTTATGGTGAAAATAAGTTTTTGGCTCCAAAGTTTTTTTTGTAAAATGTTTATTTTTGCTGATTTGGAAACTTGGATGACATGGCATAGCACATGGATAATGATTTCCATGTGTCTTATCGTAATTCATCCATGTCATCACTTCCTCTTCCTCCATCAATGATTGAACTATTTCTTTGTATCGAAAATTTATTTTGACGAATGAAACACTTCACCATTTTTTCTGACCTGATCATCGACGATTAACAATTTCTTTTGGATGAACGAAACACTTCACTAATTTTGATGACCCAATCATCAATGATTGATGATCGATGTTTCCCTATAGGATGTGGCATGGCACATGGATATTGACGTGGAATGACACATCATTCTTTTTAGGAAATGGGAGACACTTCCACACTAAACCTAGTAGAGGAGAAGCATAATTTAATCAAGAATGTAAATGACAAAGCAATCACACAGTACACAAAGATTTTACCCTGGAAACCCAAATAGAGAAAACCAACATTCCTTGAGCATTCTTCTCTCTTGTTGTCTTATTTAGTCTGAATAAAAGGTTACATGTCTAACCTTGGTCCACACCTAAAACACAATTGACATCATACCCTCTTGCCTATGCAAGAACAACCCTATAGCCAATCCGACTTACATATACATGACCAACAACCTCTAAATTATAGACTCTTGGCAATTATCCATTCATCATATAAATATTCATTGATTAGACTTTATGGACTTAAAACACGCCTCTTTATAGGCTTTACAACAAGAAAATCCCTAAATAATTGGCGCCCAAAAATGGTTACAGATACATGGATATCATTGGTTACAAATCTCACAAATATTAGGATTCTGTTACAGTCGACTCCAAGTCGTATTACCAGTCAACTACTAGTCAAACTTCATTCCGTCTTCATTCGGTCACCACACGTCCACCTATTGACCTATTGTTGGTTGACCTCTTCGACTTGTAATCGATTCCTTTACCATGTCGAACTGTCTCAACCTTCGACTTCAACTTTACCTGGTGGACTAACCTTGACCTTAGAATTGCTATCGATCTACCTTGACTTTGACCTTCAATTGATCCACCTCAACTAGACTCTTACTACAAAGAATATAACAACCCAACATTCTCCCACATGTTGTCTTCTTTGTTGAAACATAAGATTCTTGAAATTTCTTTCACAGACCCAGGGCAACAATGCCCATTTCCTCTCTGCACAAAGATAACTTCACAACACTCAAAGACTTGGTCAACGTGTCTTCTATGTTTTTCAACGTGTCTACTTTATCCAATAACAACTTTTTACTTTCCACCATGTGTCTTACGAAATGGTATTGTACATGAATGTTCTTAGTCTTCAAATGATAAGCATGGTTCTTTGCTAGAAATATTGTGCTTTGACTTTCACAACTTATCTTCATAGCTCTCTACTCGAACCTGATTTCTGAACATAGACTTTGTAGCCATACTTATTCTTTGCTTCCATGAGTGCCCACCATGAATTCAACTTCTGTTGTTGACAAGGATATGACCATCTATTGCTTACTCATCCAACTTATTGCTCGACCGAACATCTTGAAGACATATTTGCTGGTCGACCTCCGTCGATCAAGATCTCTAGCCCAGTTGGGATCGATAAATCCATGTACATTTAATTTACGAATATCACCTCTAGTTATTCCTTGGTAGCATATATCATAGTCCTTCATTCCACACAAATACCTGAATACTCTTTTGACAACTCTCTAGTTCTCCTTTCCAGGTGCCAACATGTACCTACTCAACACTCCCACTGCATGGGAAATGTTTGGTGAGTGCAGACCATCGCATACATTAGACTACCAACCACACTTGCATAGGGAACACATTCCATGTCCTCTATTTCTTCCTGTGTATTTGGACACTATTCAATAGTAAGCCTTTCTCCCACAGGAATTGGCACCTTCACTAGTTTTTAATCCTGCATGTTGAACCGTTTCATAACTATTTCAATATACTTCATCTGATTCAACGAAAGATTTATGGTGGCTCGATCTCTCTTAATCTCCATTCCTAGAATGAAGTTAGCTACACTGAGATCCTTCATGTCTAACTTAGATGATAACTGCTTCTTCACCTCCTTTATTGTGTTCATGTTGTTTCCAATCAACAACATGTCATCAACATACAAAGCTACATATATGAAATGCCCACCTTCTTCCTTGGAATATATGCAGTGATCATATTTTCTTCTCACAAATCCCAAACTAAGAATGTATGTGTCAAAATTCTTGTACCACATCCTTGGAGATTACTTAAAACCGTAGAGGATATTTTTAGTTTTCACACCAACTCTTTCTTTCCCTTTACTACAAATCCTTCAGGATGTTTCATGTAGATTTCTTCATCTAGGTCCCCATGTAGGAACAATATCTTCACATCCATATGTTCTATTTCTAGATAGACTGCTTTAGCCAGAGACATTAGTACTCTAATGGAAGTTAGTTTTGCAACAGGGAAAAAATATCACCGAAATTGACTCCCTCGACTTGGGAATAACCTTTCGCTACCAGTCGAGCTTTGAACTTCTCAACTTGTCCTGCAAAATTCATCTTCTTCTTGAATAGCCGTTTGCTATCGACGATATTTATTACACTAACTTGAATAATCCCATGTATCATTCTTGTGCAGGGATTCCATCTCTTCGACCATGGCATCCTTCCAGAGTTTACCCTCTATTGAGTTGACTTCCTCACCGATTAACTTGGGCTCATCATCGATGGCAGTTAACATGAATGCAGAATGAAATTTGGGTGGACTACACATTTCAACTAGTTTTCTTAGTATTTATGACCTCCTTACCACTAGAGTCTATTACTCCACCTCTTCCTCAGATTCAATCGACTCATTTGAATCATATTCTTCATTCCTCAGTTCAAACCACACCATCTCAGGACTATTCTCGGTATGAAAAACTTCTTCATGCTCAGACTTACCTTCGACTTTTTTGAAGACCACATCTCGAATGTACATTGTTATCCTTGATGCAGGATCCCATATCTTATATCCTTTCATTCCTTCTTTATGTCCAATGAAAATACATTTGACTGCCTTCTTTTCCAACTTGCTCCTCTTTTCCTTGGGAACATGCACAAATGCATCACAACCAAATACTTTGACATGTGCAACTGAAGGATTCTTACCCAACCATAATTCATGTGGAGTCATGTCGACTAGCGATGACAAAGGATAAATATTTACCATATATCTTGTAGTGTCGGCTGCTGCCGCCCAAAATTCTTGTGTGAGCCCAACACCGCTAAGCATGATCTTGCCTTATCCATAAATGTTATTTTCATTCTCTCGACAACTCCATTTTGCTGTGGGGTATATGGTGTGGTATTTTTGCGTGCTATTCCACATTGCTTATATAAATGATCAAATTATTTTCCACAAAATTCACCACCATTATTAGTTCTTAGCACCTTAATCATCTTATCTATCTGGTTTTCTACAAGATCTTTAAACTCTTTAAATTTCTCAAAATCCTCTGATTTTTTCCTTAGGAAATATATCCATGTATTTCTAGAAAAATTATCTATGAAGGAGATATAATACATGGATACACCAAGTGAAGGCACTGTAACTAGGCCAAACACATCAATATGAACTAGTTCTAGAATCCCATTTTCCCTTGTCACTCTAGATGGGAACCTCACTCGACTTTGTTTTCCATATATGCAATGTTCATAAAAGTCGACTTCTAAAACACATTCAGGAAAACCTTCGACCATAACTTTGTTGTGCATAGCTCGAAGTCCTTTTTCTCCAATGTGTCACATCCTCTCATGCCATAGAATGGTTGGGTCGATTTTATCATGTCTTATCGAGTCGGTTTGTACCGACTCAGCCCGATTCAGGTAATTTTGATTCAAATTCGAGTCAAATTAAGGAGCAACAATGTTGTTGCATCTAGTAGAGTCAATATTCCCTAAAAAATTGTATAGGGTTCCAATCCAAACTCCTTTCATTAAGACCATCGTGCCTCTGACCATCTTGCACAAATCCTTCTAAAATAGAGTGTGTACCCCAACATCACTCATGTTACTAACAAATATCATATTTATTTCCAAACCTAGAATGTGTAGCACACATGAAAGGGTTATTTTCCTCCCATTCTGTAGTATCAGTTAAACTGTTCCTCGTTCGACAATTTTGGTTGTCGATTCGTCCCCTAAGAACACATCACCTCCATCATATCATTCAAACTTGCAAAACCATTCTCTATGTGGTGTCATATGATAGGATACTCCTGATTCGATCAACCAAACACCTTGATCCGATTGTTTTTATCGGACAAATCAGTAAGTGAGGACACAAACTAATCTCCCCAACTTCCACAGGAAGCTAGAACAAAATAAGACAGAATACAAACTTCACCTTGGACTTCATTGTCATATAAACTAGTTTAGAGAGGTACAAGTGACATACCTTTTAAATGACGCTTGATCCTTGCTAGTCTCATCCTTGTTACTCCTTATTTGAGTTTGCGGGATGGTGAACCTATTTTAGAAGCACAAACCAACAAAGAGAGAGAACAAAGATATATATATATATATATATATATATATATATATATATATATATATATATATATATATATATATATATTCCAATGAATTTTATGTATAAGATCAAGGAGTTATACAATAAAAGCCAAGACACCTTTATAGGGAAGAAATGTATTGTTGTATTATATTAAATGGAAAGTGGATAATACAACCCATGCCTTGATGTTGCAAGGTCCCTTTCAATGGATCTTTTCTTCAACACACACACCTTTGCTCCAATGCCTTTGATGAAGAAGATCCACAATCTGACTTAGAGAGATAAAACAAAGCTCTCAAGTATAATCTATAGTAGAACTCTTCATGCATATGCAAGACCTTGCAAACCTTATCCTTTTCCATAAGATATCCCTCTTTATATAGGGTGAAAGAGGGATGGATGAGGAGATAGGATGATCCCACTAAATTATAGAAGTGAGTAAGATCCAAACCGATCGAAGGCTACCTCATCTTCTAGAACATTCATGAATTTTGACTTTTCCTTTGCTTAAGCATCGTCGCACCCTATGCACAGGAAGCCTGTGACAAAGTCACAGTCCATATTTGTTGGAGAGTACGACGATCAAGCATCATCGCACCCCATGCATAGAGCAGGGTGCGACGAACTTCCTTGTCATAGTTTTTGAAAGAGGAAAAGCAAACCACTTTTCTCATGGAGAAAGTATCTTTTAATATTTTCAGGGAACATGGAAATGAGTTAAGCATATGTTGTCATTTGATCACTAGGGTGACCAAAATAATGTGGAATAGAATGCCCCCCCAAAGTATGAAACTGGAACTTGTGATAACTGAAATACTTTGTAGAATGTGTGTGTTGAAAACAAGGAGCGCATTGATCGGGAACCTGCACACAATCAAGCATCTGAATAATAACATACCATCTTCTAAGGTAGGCATCCCCATACCTAGACTACAAGTGACTCTAATCATAAGCGTCAAGTGAGTAATGGCCACTAAATATACATTGTGGATCCATGTCATCATGATTCAACATAGCCACCATAAATACACTGTGGATCTATGCTCTAAAAGAATTCAAATTCGGACATAGCCACGAGACATACACAGTGTATCTATGTGTCAGTGCAAAATTATGAATACTCTGTTGCAACCTAGACCAAGATGATGAGATCCAGGGTCTTCATTTCCATCGTCTCTAAGTACAAATCTAGCCATGTGATTACAGGTGTCGAAGTCGAACATGGTAGAAATCACTTGATTATCGATCATTAATGAAAACCGTTAACAAGTGCGAGGGAAATCACCATTGATGTCAATGACTCCCAAGGTACTCTAGTACAATCCAATGAATGTGAATAAATGAGTTGAATTCGAACACTCGATGGAATTTAGGGGTCAATGATGTGAACCCACTGTTGAAAGCGAAGAAGCCTGCCATTGAGGCATGCATGCTCCAAGGTACTGAGTAATTTCTAAGTCTTGTTCTCGGATAATGAGTTGAAGTTGACAGAAAAAGACTTGTCATAGGAGGGCTGTTAGGCTCTTGATTTGGTTAAATTAATGATGATAATTAGATCCTTTTTTATCGGTATTATGTGTGTATTTTACTATTTTGAAGAAGTTTTGAAGGATTCTTATATCAAATCGCCATAACTTATACCAGGTACGTATAATTGGAGTTTTTGATGGTTTCAAGTTTAATTCAGCATGATTTAATGATTCCAAGGAGCTAATGCACGATCTGTGTGTCACAGGGCAAAATCGCATGGCATTTTTCCATCCAGGAGCTCATCCGATACTCCATCTGACACTGCATCCGATACTCCATCCAAAACTACGTCCGACATTCCATTATGCACTAAAACCATGGGAGAGTTGGCGATTGTTATATCGACGACCTGTGATGGGAAAATCAACGACATGGGTTTTTCTCATGCTCGTGGCCTCCAGCCACTGAGCTTTTGACATCTTGTATTGGGTTGTTATGTTGAGCGTTGAGTGGCTCGCTTGGTTTCTAGAAGCCATCGGCGATTAAAACACATTTAATGTAATTTATTATTTTTAGAGGAGGTTGACCCTTCCATTGGTCGACCTCTCGACTTGTAACTCCTAGAAAACCACAATAGTGGTCAAACAAGTGGTTAAGTTCAAAATTGTGAAGCTATCATTGTTCTTACTGTTTGAGACATTTTTCATAAATTCGTGTAAGAGTGTGTTTTTACTTTAAATGACAAAATCGCGTTGCTTGAGCTCGTGATTCACTGTTGAGGAGTAGCCACAACCTACTGGGGGGCCCACCAGTGGTCTGGGTGAATATTTAGCTAGTTAGCTTGTGTATTTGATTTATGCAATTGTCATTTCTTCCATTTCCTGTTATAAGCATTTTCATCATTTTGCATGATGTGTTTGTTGTTCATAGCTTAATTGTTCGATTTCCCTTTTTGTAGGTTGCTTATGAAGGATAGTGTTAATATTCCATGTATTTTTAATTAAATAGGAAATAGCTTGCAAGCTTAAGCCACTAACCCCGGTGTATGATTAAATGATAGTTAGAATTTCTGTATGCTGAAATATAATAATTAGAAGTTAAAACAAAGTTAAAACAAAGTATTGAGATAATGTTTTCTTTGGCAAAGTTTCGATGGATAATTAGTTGTTAGCTTTGATTTTATATCTCAGTTTGCTTATCTAGTTTTCTCAATTAGTTTTCTTACTAATTCTCTTGTCATATGTTGAAATAAAAATAGGATTTTGAGTTATGTTGTTATGAGTATTTCCATTTGCAATTTAAATTGTTAAGAATAGGATTAGTTTGATTTACTTCATGCAATTTCTATTCTAGATCTAGATTGCAATTTTAATTTTAATTTTTCTTTTGAGTTTAGTTTTTAGTTATAAATATCTAGTAGTGTGAATTTGCTTACATTAGCAGATGAGTGCGTTTGAATTCAGTAGAATAGTGTTTCCTTTATTGTTGATGATTAATGAATAAATTGAAGAATCACATGGATTTTCAGGGTAGTTGATGTTTCTTCTATAATGGATAAGTTCTCGCTAGATTGCTTGATTCATACCTTTCACTTTGCTATAGAAGTTAATATTGAGTTTATCCCTCTTGAGTTATCATTAATTGTTAAATTCCATCGTGATATCATAAGACACCGGAGACATAATCATCAACATTATATTTGAAGTTTTCTTGTTATCGTAGATTAAGAGTAGTTGTTGATTAATCTTTGAATATTGTCATAATGCTTTCAATTCAGTAGGTTAATATTTCCTTTTGTAGATTAGAAGTAATTATGAAGTTTATCTTAAGAATAGAGTTCACTTGCTTAATAGTTTGATTAGTTACTTGTTAAGTAGTTTTGATTAGTTTACTTGCTGCATAAGTTTTCATAGGTTATTTATTTGATTGCTTATTTGCTTACTTGTTGCTGCTCATTAAATTTGAATAGATTAATTGTATTAGTTTGCTGTTGTTATTGATTAAGTTGAATAAATTAAATAGATGGTTTTCTTTTTCTCATTAGTTTGATTAAGTTAACTTGTTCATTTTAGGGTTTTCATTTGTTTTCTTAGGACAATGCATCGATCCATTGTTCAAAAGTTACTTATGGTAAATAGTTTAAGTTCCTTGATAGGGTTTGCTCATTGATAGTATTTGCTTAAGTAGAATAGCTCTCAGATATACCATTTCCTTAGTTAGACTATAATACCTCTAGATTTTATACCTTAGCACATATAGTGCTACAACTCTAAGTTTACTTACCCCGGGTTGACAATTTAATTGAGGGTTTTTAGTGCATATAGAACACCCATCATTTTTGGTGCCGTTGCCGGGGAGTTTTCTCAAGGTAGGAAATAGATCATTTCTAAAACTTAGCATTATTTTGGTGGTGAGGGAACTTTAAGATGAGAGGTAAGACCCTGGGCACCTATTATAGCAGGTTCCCCCAAACCCAATGGTAGTTTTTCTTTTTTTCTTTCATGAACAGAACTAGGGACCCAAAAGGTAGATACATTAAATCTAAATCAGATCTTTGAACCAAGGTTCCTTTCGACATTTTTGGGGGAAGGAACATTCCACTCATAAATTCCACAGACCGATACCAAAAAAAAAGGAGCTAGCTCAACCCAAAGAGATAAAGTAGTCTCTGAAGAGACTAAGACATGGAGCACCATAGAACATAAAATTGAAGCATCAGTAATAGTGGAACAAGGGGCAAGACCACTCGAGCCTTCTGCAGAACCAAACAATACAACCTTTATTTTCTTACCACCATCAGGAGATCCTAACTTTGAAGACATCATAAACCCTGAACATGTGAATACCTTGTTTGGTAGTTCAACTAATATAATTGTCTCTCAAATTGACATAGAAACTTTGGCACCAATAATATCAACCGGCTCAAGTAGAGTCCTGGATATCCAAGCAATAAGAAGACTTTCCCATCAGAGGGATACCTTTCTCAGACAAAAACCTTGGGAGACCTCATTATCTTCAAGGATAAAACCACCCATATACTCTCTTTTTGGAAACCAAACCAGTATGGATGACCAGGAGGATCACAACAATGTAAGACACGGGGAGGAAGAAGAAGCTGGAAACCAAACCGAAACTACCTTCGAGTTTCCAATTTTGGACACCACACCGAATGTGAATATGAAAAATATCCCCCTCTCAACATTGCCCACCTTTTATGGTAAAAGCAATGAAGATCCGGATACCTTCCTATTTGAGTTAGACATCTTGTGTAGGAGATACAACTACTTACAAGATGCCCATAAACTAAAACTCTTTCCTGCCACCCTTAAGGACTCTACACTAAGATGGTCCATGGGGTTGGGAGAGTCCAGTATTAGGTCTTGGAAAGCCATGAAAGATATATTTCTTAAGAAGTACCAAGACTAATGCAAGACCAAGGAGTCTCGTAACAATATTTTCAAATTCCAACAGTTAGAAGACGAGAATCTTGAGGATTATTTGGAATGGTTTGCTTATATATCCTAGAAATCAAAATACCATGACCTTCCAGATGATGCAGTTAGGGATATTTTCCTCAAAGGGATTTCAGAAGAATACCTGGAGATACTTAACCTGATGGAATCATGTGACATATCCCACAAACCATTTGCCAAAATCTGTGAAATGTGTAAAAATTACTCAAGGAGTAGAGCTAAAACATGGAAGAATGTTCATGATCCTTACAATAGAAACTTAAAACAAGTCATTTCAGGTGGTATCACGAGAGTAGATATAGGGAACCTTTTAGAGAATTTAAAAACAAATATCTTAAGCACAATAGGTTCCCAGTTGGTCACCCTCAAGATTGAAAGAAAACAGGAGGAGGAAAATGCAACAATGAGCATATATTGCCCAAGATGCAGGAGGAGGCATTCCTCAAGGGAATGCCTGTTAGATAACATTTCATTTTGTGTCTTCTGTATGGAGGACCACTCAACTGAAAAGTGTCCATCATTGTCTAGTTTGTTAGCTATATATAGGAGTGGGGATCCCGGGGAATCCTCTTATGCACCTAGGAGGCCATGAAAACCTAGGAATCAACCCACATACCCAGATCCACAACCTCAAGTTCCACCCTATTATCAACAACCACAACAGTGGAACTCACCAAGTTGGAAAAACTGGTCTACAAAATACCAACATCCTTGGATTTAAGGATGGAGAGGAGGACATAACCAAGGGAACCCTCAAGCTCCACCTATCCCTATGACCAACCATCCTTACCCTCAGTTTCCATCGAACATTCCACAACTTCTGCCAGGTTTTGTTCCACCACCTTTACCTCCTATTCCACAACAAAAACTGCAACAATATCAGAATGCAAGCTCCCCAAGATCGACATTATTACTGACACAACCGGTTCCCAACCTAAATAATAATCCCACTCAATCTCTTCACAATGTTGAGATGCAAGCCTTCTCGATGTATGTTATTTCTCTTGTTCCATTATAGGAGATTCAACTAAGGTCAAGAAAATTTCTGGATAGGCAGAGACCTTCAGTAGTCATCTAGGAAGAAGAAGAAGAGGAAACCCCCAAACAACCCATGGATGACACTAGGTGGGAAAATGTTATTATTCCTAAGGACCAATAACCCAAGCTTCCCCAAAATGAACCTTCATAAATTATGAAGGCCCCTCCTTATCCAAAAAGATTAGTAATCGAGAAAATGACCACCTGACTTTAATTTGACATCTTGAATGAATTGAAGAATATTTGTGTCAAGATTCCCTTGCTACAAGCCATTAAAGATATTCCAATATACAGTAAGGTAGCAAAGAATTGTGTACTAAGAAGCCAGGTAGGAAGAAGAAGTATCCTCCAATAATACATTTGATAGGAGAATGTTATGAGTACATATCAGAGTAGCCTAAGTTAGAAAAATATGGGAAACCATGAAACCCCATGGTGAACATAACCATTAATGAAGTTTCCATTGGAAACACTCTCATAGACCTAGGGGAAGCCATCAATGTTATGACCATTACTACCTTGGAGGAATTACAATTAAAACCTCTTCTTAGGCCTACCCCAACCATTTTGGAGTTAACAGATAAGACTAGGGTTATACCTAAAGTAATTTTGGATTATATCATAGTTACTTTAGCCTCATGGGAGTACCCGATAGAATTCCTTGTCATCCAATCAAAGGATCCTACCAAAGGTCATCCCATTATTTTGGGAAGACCTTGTTTATCCACAACCAATGCATTTATTGGTTATAGAGAGGGAGAAATTCCCATCTCAAATGGACTCTCTATCTATAAGCTCACCATATACCCTCCAGTCCAGCCTCTCATGGAGAATATATGGTAGCTTGAATGTCCATATGAGAATGAGGACTAGGAAGAACTCGTGTTGCCAAGTGACCATTCCTAGGCACTTTAGGAGTACACAATGGAAAATGTGCTAAACCAATTCATTTCTGCTATCACATGTGTTGATTTTCCACAATATTTTCCCCAATTTGAGTACATGTTTGGGGAAGAATTTCAGGAAAAATTGGACCCATCCATTTTGTCTTCAACATATTTTATCTTTGAGATAGATGAGTCTGCCATATCTTATACCATGCCATACGAGAGTAGCCCATGGAAATTTCTACATATAAACTCTGGGCTAGATGCAGACCAACAAAAATAGTTAGTAAGTATCCTTAAAGAACAATTAGGGGCATTCGCTTGAGAATACACCAACATGAAGGGTATACACCTTGACACATGTATCTGTCATATATATACCCAGGGGGAAGTAACAACTATTAGGCAACCCTAGAGAAGGATGAACCCAACACTCAAAGATATAGTAAAAGAGGAGATCCAAAAGTTATTAAATGTTGGATTTATTTATCCCATCTCCAACAATAAGTGGGTGTCCCCGCTTGTATTAGTTCCAAATAAAGTGACCGGGAAATGGAGAATTTGTGTTGATTTCCGGGAACTCAACAAAGCCACTCTAAAGGACTACTTTCCTCTTCCTTTCATTGACCAAGTTTTGGATACCCTATCTGGAAATAAATATTTCTCCTTTTTAGATGGATATAGCGGGTACAATCAAATTCTCATAGCACCCAAGGATCAAGACAAGAATACCTTTACTTTTCCTTGGGGCACCTATTCCTATAGGGTTTTGCCATTTGGATTGTGTAATGCTCATGCCACATTTCAATGAGCAGTACTAGGGATATTTTTTGATCTTATTCATGATTGTGTGGAGGTATACATGGATGACTTCACATTATATGGAAATACTTACCAGGAAGCCTTAGATAACTTAGAAAAAGTCCTTATCAGATGACAAGAAATGAACCTGTCTCTAAGTCACGAAAAATGTAAAATGTTGTTGACTGAAGGAGTGGTTTTGGGACATAACGTTTCATCTGAAGGGATCAAAGTTGACCTTGCAAAGATTGAGGTCATTGTCAGACTTCCACCCCCCAAAACTCAGAAAGAGGTGACAAGCTTTCTTGGACACGCTGGATACTACCGACAATTTATTGAAAATTTCATAAATATTGTTGTACCCATGTTTGGATTGTTAATAAAGGATGTTGATTTTCTTTGGACTAAGCATTGCCAAACTACCTTTGAATCCCTAAAATCTAAGCTGTCTGTGGCACCAGTTCTTACGGGCAATTAGGCTCTCCCATTTCACATATCCACTGATTCCTCCGACACCCCAATAGGAGGAGTATTAGGGTAGATAGAAGACTAGCAGTCCTATGCCATTTATTTTGTGAGCAAGAACTTGTCCCCTACCGAGATAAACTACACAGTTACTGAGAAGGAATTCTTGGCAGTCGTTCATGCTATTAATAAGTTTCGCCACTACATCACAGGTTACAAAGTATTTGTACATACAGATCATTTCGACATTATATTTCTCATGAGTAAACCCATAACTAATGGCCGAGTGACTAGGTGGCTCCTGCTATTGCAAGAGTTTAATATCACCGTGCTTGACTGACCTAGAAAGGAGAATTTGGTAGCTGATTTTCTTTCACAAATAAAAAACGAGGAAGATGATATTCCCGTAGATGATAGTTTCCCATACAAACACCTTGTTTCCCTCTTTGTAAGCACCCCATGGTTTGCAGATATGGAAAATTATTTTGCTACTAGGAAGCTACTGTCTCATTTGTCACCTCATGAAAAACGTAGAATTATCATGCAAATTGCCAATTACTCTTGTGTTGTCCATGACCTTTTTTGTACAGGCCCTGATTTGATTATTCGTAGATGTGTCCGAGAAGACGCGATACCATAAATACTATGAAGTTGTCATGATGGACCATGTGGTGGCCATTTTTCTGACAAATGTACAACATTTAAGGTGTTACATTCAGGCTACAACTGGCCTAGCATTTTCAAGGATGCTACCAAGTATGTGAGGAGTTGTGATAGTTGCCAAAGGATAGGAAGACCCATGTCAGCTGACGAAATTCCCTTGCATGCCCAAGTTATGATAGAACCTTTCGAAAAATGGGCCCATGACTTTGTAGGACCAATTTCACCCATCTCGAAAGAAAAACTACATTTTGGTTTGTACAGATTATGTCACCAAGTGGGTAGAGGCAAAAGCCCTATTTAGGGCTACCGAAAAATCTTTTGTTGAATTTATCTATGAAGACATATTTATCCACTTCGATGTTCCTCATGAAATTGTTACATACCAAGGAACTCAATTCACTTCCAAGCTGATGAGAGAACTAACAAAGAAATATGGGATTAAACATTGTAAATCTTCTCCATACTACCCACAAGCTAATGGTTAGGTAGAGTCCACAAACAAGGTTCTGGAAGCTATGTTAATCAAGAATGTTCAATTACATCATCGGGATTGGGCCGATAGGCTTCCAAAGGCTTTGTGGGCATATCCGACCACCAGGAGAAACACCACTGGGCATACCCCTTATGATCTAGTGTATGGGAAACAAGTACTTCTACCAACAGAATTTCAAGTAAGGACCTTCCATACTGTCGTAGAATTGGGATTAAACTTAGATGAGGCTAAGAAACAACGAGCCCTACAATTAAATGAGTTGGATGAGATAAAAAAAGATGCTATACAATGAAAAATATTAGTCCAAAACCAAAGGAGCAAGTGGCATGACAATTTTATTAAGAAGAAACACTTCCAACCTGGTGATTGGGCTTTGTTGTTTGACTCTCGATTCAAAACCTTCAAAGGCAAACTTACCACTCAGTGGTTGGGTCCTTATGAGGTAGTCAACGTGTATGAAAATGGGGATATGAAAATCAAAATAATTGACAATGGAAAAGTCTCCTTTGTAGTAAATGGATTGATCCAAGTGGATATCGATGGCCACACACCTTTTCCAACTGGTTCAAAACATTTTTTTGGCAATTTTCGTAATTTACTATTTTTAGCAGTTTTTAACTTCCAGGGCCATTTTGAGGCCCTAAATGACGTTTTTGGGAAAACGGGGAGCAATATGAAAGTTCCTTGAATATTTCCTCCAAAATGAATCTCCTCGATGATACCTTTCCAATGGGCTATCATGCGCCTAAAATGGAGATCGTATGCAAAAGTTACAACCTTAGGAAGTTGATGTACTAACCTACCCAAATGGGGCCCACATGACTTTTGGCGCTTTATCTCCTAGGCTTAGGTTTTTGGATGTCTAGGGTTTTGGACATTGCTGTTTATTGTAAAAAGGCCTTAAGAGCATCATTGTAATCATGTTCTTGCGAATGCAAGTAGCCGTCACATCTCTTCTCAGAGATAAGCTGCCACCATTCTAGCAAGTCTTTCACTCTGTATTTTTACAGTCTCTGTACAATTATTTCATTAATAGAAATAATGTATTACTGTATATCTATGTTTATGGTTTCATCTTTGATACATTTGCATTATATTATTGAATATCCGTGATATCTCTGTACATTTCTTTATTATATCTCCGCTCTCATTTCGTGCCGAAAATAATCTGGATTAGTGGTATTAGAACATGTTGCTCTTGATCATTTTTTTTTCCAGTAAATGTCCCCGATGAGGTCCGAGTATAGAAATTTGGTTCTCGAGCTTGTTTCTCTTGAAGACAATCGCTCTCACACACCCAAGAAACCCTCCATGGCATAAGAAAAGAAAAACGAGGAGCAGACGATTCTATCAATCTGTTGTTTGAGCAAGCTCTCACGCGACAGAGGGACGAAATGATGGAGAATTTTTCCCACGTCCTTCAATTCCCGCTGATAGAAAAAAGTGCATCTTCATCAAACAACCACTTTGGAAGCACCTCTCCTTTCAAGGTACAGGTTAATTTTGATATTCCTGTATTTGAATGTCAGATAGATACGGATGCCCTAGACAAATGGTTAAATCTGTTAGAAGGTTATTTCTCTGTTCACAATTTTTTTGACAAAGAAAAGATCACCTTCACACTTCTTAAATATCTCCCCCATGTTAAACATTGGTGGGAAACTTACTGGGAGCAAAGTTCCATAGAGGAGTCTGGAATATATGGGGCCGAGCCCACTTGGTATTTTTTTGTGGACGCGGTAAAGGAACAATATTACCCTGTTGGAAACTATGAGGACCAGTACATGAGATGGACCACACTGTGGAAAGGGAGGGGCCAAGTAGTTCCGAAGTTCACCAATACCTTCCCTACCTTGTGCACCAAGCTAGGTATCAAATAATCCAAACGACATTTGGTTCTGAAATACTGTAGGGCTCTATATAGATAGATCCAAACTGAAATGTATTTTCTGGATATCTCATCACTTGGTGTTGCTTATCGATATGCTGTTAAAATCGAGCAAAAATTTAAGCACCATAAAAAATGGGAGTTCAGGTTTGCAAATCCGTAACAACCAAAGTATGACAAAGATTAACCTAACAAACAGTCTCCTGAAAACTAGTGCAAGCCACAGGAAAAGAAGGGTCATGAGAAGACAAAGAAGGACACCGGAAAATTGTGTGATTTCCACAAAATCCCCTGGCACAACACCAATGAATATCGCTCAAAACAATCATTGGTGGTCGAGATCAAAGACAAGGAGCCAAACCCTAATTCAGAATCTGATTCTGAAAATATTGGTAAAGGATAGATCATTGACGCAGACCCCACTGCTGTTGTCGCGACTGCAACAATTCAACTAGAAGAACCAACACATCCTAAAGAGGGGGAGTGCCTTTTTCATTCACTGATGTGGGTGAAGGGGACCTCGCTGCATTTTATTGTTGATAATGGAATCCATAATAACCTTATCTCAACAAAGGTCATCAAACAATTGGGATTGTCAACAACACCACACCCACAACCATACAACATTGGGTGGATTTTCCAAGGATGAGATCTTCACGTCAGCCAATAGTGTCGATTGTCATATGACATCCAAACCTTCAAGGATGAGGTATTATGTGATGTTTCCCCACTGGATGTCTGTGATGTTCTCTTGGGCCAACCATATATGTGGAGACGCCATGCTGTTTATGAGTCTCGACCCCACAGTGTCATTGTTTCTCTAGGGGGTCATATCTACAAAATAACAGAGGTATTTTCGACTATTGTTCCACCTAAACAATGCCGCAAGATAGTATTTCATACTGCAAAATTCATCTTCTTCACAATCTGTTCAAAAGGGGAACATAAGGACACTAAAACCACTACAGCCTCACCCCAAGCACCTTCTATATAACAGAAGTAGGTCGACAAGGTTGCAAAAAATCATAAAGATTCCTTCTGCACACTGTCCTCTCGTGTAGCTCGACTTGTTGAAAAACCTTAGCCTCAATAGGTTCATGACAGACTTCCACAAACTGAGCAGTGCAATGTCTCCAGCAAGGAAAGCAACTCACTAAGATTCAGATTCAGGAAATGTTTTTTCCTCTCCCCCATGTACTCAATGCATTGGAGACCATTGCTTCATAAGGAGGGAGGATTGATCCAGGTGGATATCGGTGGCCACCCACCTTTTCCAACTGGCTCAAAACAGTTTTCTGGCAATTTTGGTAATTTACTATTTTTAGTAGTTTTTAACTTTCGGGGCCATTTTGAGGCCCTACATGATGTTTTTGGGAAAATGGGGAGAAAAATGAAAGTTCTTTCAATATTTCCTCCAAAATTAATCTCCTCGACGATACCTTTCCAATGGGCTATGATGCGCCTAAAATGGAGATCGTATGCAAAAGTTACGACCCCAAGAAGTTGATGTACTAACTTACCCAAATGGGGCCCACATGACTTTTGGCATTCCTGTTTATTGTAAAAAGGCCTTCAGAGCCTCATTGTAATCATCTTCTTGCGAATGCGAGTAGCCGTCACATCTCTTCTCAGAGATAAGCTGCCACCATTCTAGTGAGTCTTTCACTCTGTATTTTTACAGTCTCTGTACATTTATTTCATTAATAGAAATCGTGTATTACTGTATATCCATGCTTATGGTTGCATCTCTAATACATTTATGTTATATTATTGAATATCTGTGATATCTTTATGCATTTATTTATTATATCTCCGCTCTCATTTCGTGCCGAAAATAATCCTGATCATGGACACCGACTCAAACTTTATCACATGCCCATTTCCAAAGAGGAATTTTTACAGGTCATGTCAACTGACAAGGCATTGGCCTTAGCATATGGGGAAGTCCCCCCTTGTTCTTGAATGTTTTTTGAATTTTTGACTGTATATATGTAAATAATTTTGAATTTTGTTGATAGACAATTCTAGAAATTTTTGTAGGTATTTATTTCACCAGGAACAGACAGTTTCAAGGAAATATAAAATAAGGATTTTTATTCAAAACATTGTTATACTTGAATCTTGTTGTCTGCTAAGCATCAAACGAATAATGACTTGTTGTAATTGGCCATATTTTTGTAAATATTTTCATCTTCTTTTTCTCAAGGTATCTTAAGACACAGTTGCTCTTGAAAACCTTCACCACTATATAAGGAAGTGATATCATAACCATCAAGCTTAGAGGTCTCTTGTACAGTTTCCCTAAGAAACCTGAGTAAGTGAGTAAAGTGTCTTTATTAAAGAGTAACAAGGAGGTCTGATTAGCAGTTAGCCATGGAAACATCAAAAAATAAGAAGAAAGTGAGTTGAGCCTAAAGATACCTTTCTGTTCTTTCCCAATGGTACCATCCACTACACACTAAAAATACTTGATTATATCATATATTTAGATAGGCTACGTCTGCTTAAGTACCCCTTACATCAGGACAATGAATGAGGAATATATAATGGAAAGTCATCCTCTAACATAAATACCATCCCAATTAAAAAAAGAAGAAGAGGATTTTTTTTTTTCCAGAGCTCTTCCCCCATCTTCTTGCACAAAACAATCTTATACTAAAAATATTAAAAGATGGAGGTACATTCTCTGAGGGTGTAAGAGGATAACCCGCCAGGATATTGAACAGATCTGTTGGTAGTGGGTACTGGCCCGTGGTATGACTAGGTAAACCTGCTAGAGTACTGAACAAGCTTGCTGGCAGCGGGGCATTCTACCTAGCGAGGATGATAATCTGAAAAAAAATAAAATAAGAAATTTAAACTTGTTATGATGTACGAAATTACTTGTAGACAAAGCTGACACAAAATATGTATGGTTAAGCTAAGGTTAATGAACTCCATAAATTTTCCATTGGGAACTAAATTTGAGACTATCTCGAAACTCTCTTGCTTACCTCTTCTTATATATAGGATCTCTTATGCTATAGGTGGGGCCATATTCTAACTGTCTCGTCAGACCGATCTGTGAAGTTTATTTCTACACTTAACAAGCTGTAAATCTTCGGCTATTGGGAGAATTGTCTGGTTTCCTATATTTTTTATTGTGAGGTGTCACAATACTTAGGTGTGGGGGAGGGGTTTCATAAGTTTATAAATGATAATACTGCCTAGATGAGGTAAAATCTTTATAAAAAATTATGTGTATTGTTTTCATGACATAGACTATGGCATCAACAACTATTTTATTTTTGAAATGCTAGTTCCTCGTGTGCTATAAACTGCTGTACATTTCCTTAACAAACCACTTAACTGGTTTATTTTCGTTGAAAAATGTTCATTATAGAGTTGAGATTATATTACTTATGTGAGATAAAGTATATAGAGTGAGAATGATGGAAAAATAAATAATAATGGAATACTCTGCGTCTGCTCCTATTCACTGTGACTGTCAAAATCATTCTAAAACTGCAAGCTGTGGATAAAACATCCATTTCAAGAGGAATACAATTCGTTTGAATAGAGGTACTATATGGAGTGCCGTATGAGGTTCCATTTAAAATAACATATGAGGTGTCAGACGACGTGCCATATGAAATTTCAAACGAGAAGTATACACCAGTAATTGTCCACAATTTCAGGTAACCAGGAATCACTTGCATTTATTTGAATTAGTTCATGGAAATTAAGATTAAATGATGCAATCCTTAGACATTTTTTGATCAAATGTCCAAGTCAAAGACTTGGACATTGATCTAACCTCTTCATCATTACGATTGCCTCCCAAAACAAGCCTTCAAATTCAAAATCGACGCACTCATGTTCACACATGGCAATTCGTGCATGTGAATTCATTGATGAATGCAACCGTTTCCATCCTGGGTGCATTCAAAAAAGGAGGATCACTCAATTGGTTATTCCATTTATGCCTTGCACTCACCCTCTGTATAATTTCGTTCACCTCTATCTACATTGCGCTCAACCTCTACTTAATCACGCTCAGCCTATGCTTAATCGTACTCATCCTTGGCCCAATTACACCCATTCTCTATCGAATTTATCCCTCTGTCCATTTTTCCACACTGTCATCATGCCCAAATGGTATGATTCATTCTCCTATGCTGACCTCTTCGCCATCCCTGAGTTTTCCCAGTGCAGAGAAGTGTTCCTTCACGCAGGCTGGGGGCCGTTCTTGGCTCATTTGCATGGCCATAATGATGGCATCTCCACGCAATTCTCCCTTGGATTTGATGGAAATATGGTGCATGTGGGGTCTCTCACCTCTGGGGTCTTTGAGGAATCCATTTCCTTAGCCACAAAGCTTCCAAGAGTTTGGGATAGATGGTTTAAACACCACAACTTTCCACGATCGAGCTATAACAAGGTTTTCAAACCTGAATTTCAAAATATATCTGGAGCTAAGGGATATTCCAAGGAGTGGATTAAGGAAGAGTTGATCAACCCTCTCATAGTCATCACCAGATTGATCACTTGTGAAGGTAGATATTCCATCTTTAAAGCCTGTCACTTTCGATTATTAGCTCACTTTCAGTTCAATAAGCCATTGAATTTTTCATTTTACTTCTTAAAGAGTCTTGAGAAGATGTCTTCCCAAGTAACCAATCCCCATAACAACCTATTTCACCATGGACTTATCAAACTACTTGTCTTAGCCGATTTGGAAAAACAGGGGAAAATGTGGGATGAGTTCATTTACCAATTTGCAAACCCTCATCTTACAATCAAGACTAGCAAGAAGACACTTGATCTAGGGACTATTACTCCACCCAAACCCCATTCTCCAAAGACTCCAAACCCTCCTTCTCAAGCTATTCCTTTACCGGACCAAAAGTCCAAGAAAATTGTTGATACCCCTGTAGTCTCATCGGGCAAGAAGACCAAGAAGCCTATTGTTAACCCCCCAATTCCTTCAACGTCTATTGATACTATACACAAAAAGTTACAAGAGGTAATTCAACAAGACTTCCTTGTGGTCCCCACAAATAGGAGAGGAGCTAATCGATTTAATAGAGGATATTTTCGAAAGAGTACTTGAAATATAAGAGGAAAACCTTATGAAAAACCCCTGACCACTTCGGACCCTATCCAAGTATCCTCCGACATCAAAAGCCCTCACAAAATACTTAGGGAAGTGTCTGCAGAAGAATTGGAGCCTCATAGAAAGACAAAATCTGAACTTACTTCTCCTTATAAACCCCCTGTTACCCCTACCTCACAGATGCCTACCACAGATCCTAAAACTAATAGACTTTATACATCTTTCAAGGGATCTAATCCCTCCTCTGAGATATCTCATCTTGCTCCAACCATTGAAAAGATACAACAAGAAAATGATCAGCTGCTGCAACAGTTGGAAGAGAGGAAGACTTTGGACAAGCATATTCACCATGACAATCCACTACTCTAAGCAAAGGTGAATTCCCTTCAAAGATTGGTTGATGAACTGACCAAAACCAATCGCAACCTCAGGGCACAATTGAAACAAAATAAGAAGCACAAGACAAAATCTTCAGGGAAAGAGGGAGAAGATTCTAAAGCTAATCCTTCTCAGCAAGTTTAGTCATGTGGGGCAATTCATTTTTGATTGCAGTGGGACCTGTAAAATCTTAGGTGTGGGGGTAATGTTGGGCTCATGATTTGGTTAAATTAATGATGATGATTAGATCCTTTTTGATTGGTATTATGTATGTATTTTACTATTTTGAGGAAGTTTTGAAGGATTCTTATATCAAATCGCCTTTACTTATACCAGGTACGTATAATTGGAGTTTTGTGATGGTTTCAAGTTTAATTCAACATGATTTAATGATTCCAAGGAGCTAAAGCGCAATCTATGTGTCACATGGAAAAATTGTATGGTGTTTTTCCATCCAGCAGCTCATCCGATACTCCATCCGACACTGCATCTAGTACTCCATCTAGCACTGCGTCCGACACTCCATCCTGCACTAAAACCATGGGTGAGTTGGCGATTGTTATATCGACGGCCTGTGATGGGAAAATCAGTGACATGGGTTTTTCTTGTGCTTGTAGCCTCCAGCTACTGATCTTATGACATCTTGGATTGGGTTGTTATGCTAAGCGTTGAGTGGCTCGCTTGTTTTTTAGAATCCACCAGCGGTTAAAACGAATTTAATGTAACTTACTCTTTTTATAGGAGGTCGAACCTTCCAATGGTTGACCTCTCGACTTGTAACTCCTATAAATAACACAGTAGTGGTCAGACAAGTGGTTAAGTTCAGAATTGTGAAGCTAGCATTGTTCTTACTGTTTGAGATATTTTTCATAAATTTGTGTAAGACCGTGTTTTTACTTTAAATGAAAATATCGTGTTTCTTGAGCTTGTGATTCACTGTTGAGGAGTAGCCACGACCTACTAGGGGGCCCACCAGTGGTCTGGGTAAATATTTAGCTAGTTAGTTTGTGTATTTGATTTATGCAATTGTCATTTCTTCCATTTTTTGTTATAAGCATTTTCATCATTTTGCATGTTGTGTTTGTTGTTCATAGCTTAATTGTTCAATTTCCCTTTTTCTAGGTTGCTTATGAAGGATAGTGTTAATATGCCATGTCTTTTTAATTAAATAGGAAAAATCTTGCAAGCTTAAGCCACTAACCCCAATGTATGATTAAATGATATTTAGAATTTATGTATGCTGAAATAGAAAGATTAGAAGTTAAAACAATGTTAAAACACAATATTCGGATAATGTTTTCTTTGGCAAGGTTTCGATGGATGATTAGTTGTTAGCTTTGATTTTAGTTCTCAATTTTCTTATCTAGTTTGCTCAATTAGTTTGCTTACTAATTCTCTTGTCATATGTTGAAATAGAAATAGGATTTTGAGTTATGTTGTTATGAGTATTTCCATTTGCAATTTAAACTGTTAAGAATAAGATTAGTTTAATTTACTTCATGTAATTTCCATTATAGATCTAGATTGCAATTTTAATTTGAAGTTTTCTTTTGAGTTTAGTTTTTAGTTATAAATCTCTAGTAGTGTGAATTTTCTTACATTAGCATAGAAGTACATTTGAATTCAGTAGAATAGTGTTTCCTTTTTTGTTGATGATTAATGCATAAATTGAAGAATCACATGGATTTTCAGGGTAGTTGACGTTTCTTCTACAATGGCTAAGTTCTTTCTAGATTGCTTGATGCATACCTTTCACTTTTCTATAGAAGTTAATATTGAGTTTATCCCTCTTGAGTTATAATTAATTGTTAAATGCCATTGTGATATCATAATACACCGAAGACATAATCATCAACATTATATTTGAAGTTTTCTTGTTATCGTAGATTAAGAGTAGTTGTTGATTAATCTTTGAATATTGTCACAATGCTTTCAATTCAGTAGGTTAAGATTTCCTTTTGTAGATTAGAAGTAATTATGAAGTTTATCTTAAGAATAGAGTTCACTTGCTTAATAGTTTGATTAGTTACCTGTTAAGTAGTTTTGATGAGTTTACTTGTTGCATAAGTTTTCATAGGTTAGTTATTTGATTTCTTATTTGCTTACTTGTTGCTGCTCATTAAATTTGAATAGATTAATTAGATTAGTTTGTTGTTGTTATTGATTAAGTTGAATAAATGAAATAGATGGCTTGATTTTTCTCATTAGTTTGATTAAGTTAACTTGCTCATTTTAGGGTTTTCATTTGCTTTTTTAGGACAATCCATCGATCCATTGTTCAAAAGTTACTTAGGGTAAATAATTTATGTTCCTTGATAGGGTTTTCTCATTGATAGTATTTGCTTGAGTAGAATAACTCTCAGATAGACCATTTCCTTAGTTAGACTATACTACCTCTATCTTTTCTACCTTGGCACATATAGTGCTACAACTCTAAGTTTACTTACCCCAGTTTGACAATTTAATGGAGGGTTTTTTGTGAATATAGAGTACCCATCAAGGGCCTTGATGTATCCCCCATAAATGACACAAAATATGTAACAGATTTGAAGTAGATCAGAGTATGAAGTGATTCAGAACTAATTCAAGGAAGGCCGGTATGGTAGAAAATTTATAACTGCAGATGGTCGACTTGATAGAAGGCTTGTTTAGGTTGGACTTCTCTTGAACATATGAACGACATGATAGTTGTATTGGCAACATTGAATCAAGGAGGACCCAACATATGAACTTATGGATGGTCAAACAAGAGACAAATGGATTTCCCAACCCAAATACAATGATGAAGGGGGTGTCATGTTCAAGAGCGACTATTACTACCACTAACACAAATACATAGACACATTTCTTTCCCAATTCCCCCCCACCATTTATGACGAGTACCTCTTTATTTTTATGCAAGCTTGAGGAGGATAACATATGCTTGTAAATGTAAGCTCATCCTTTGGACGAGTCCCTCAAAGTATGTTTAATGAACCCTAAGAAGGAGTGGTTCGATCCCATATGAGTCTTTCGATGCTTGTTTAATGAATCCAAAGAAAGAAAACTCAAGGGTTTTTCATTTTTAGAGAGTCTGAAAAACACTTAAAGAGAACTCCATAAGGTCCTTTTTCGTAAGTTAGTCTGACGAGACTGAAAAAGAGATAATATACCGCTCATCAAACATTTTCTTCAAATACTTTTATGAGTGTGAAAAGAACAAGGTCGCTCAACTCTCTTTTCATGTTTAGGGAGATTGAAAAGAGCTTAAAGGATACTCCATAGGTTTCTTTTTTCATATTGCCAATGCGAGTTCGAAAAAATGACAAAAGATTACTCTATTATATTCTCATGGTTTCACAAGCGTGAGAAAGAATTAAGACTGTGCTCAAAGTTTTTCCTAAAAAACCCTAAAAGCATATGTACACAAGAAAAATACATAAAAACAATAAAAAATGGTGGGCCCTTGTTCAAACGTCTCATCCTTAGACCTTTTAATCTGCAATAGTAAACACTTTGCAAATTTGGTTAGACTTTAGGGCATGAATAAAATATAAAAATGATTTAATTTTGCAATAAAATATGGTAAAAAAAATAAAATAGGCCAAAACACCCTTTTACCATTTCATTTGCAAATTTACCCAAATTGTGCCCCAAAACTATATTTTCTCCCAAATTTCAACTGTCGAGTCCAGAGTGCCTAGTGGATCATTTTGTGAATCGTCTCCGTAAAAAAGGTAATCTTCTGCTTCTTTATCTTTTCATGGATTCAAATTTTGTTTTTATTGGTTTTTTGGTTGATTTTGGGTCAATTTTTTGGGGGTACTTGCGCTTTCAGATCGTCGCAGGCCCACAATATCGTGAACTATGACGATCTAGAATCGTCATAGGTGGCTCAAAGACAGGGTGCGATGATATCACTCTACATGAAAGTATAACCCTGTGACAACTACAAATCAACTTTTGAAAAGATAAAATTAACTAGAAAAACTTCAAAGAATGGATTTTTTTTATGATTCTAATCTTCTTTTGATGTTCCTTGGCAGGCTTTCCTTGGTAAAAATTCTTGAGTGGCATGAACAAGAGCATGAGGAAGAAGACTGTTTTACCAGGAATGACCCAGACATAGTTATGGATCTTAGGCAACGTGGATTACTCAAGTTTTTCAAAATTCAGGGCATGAGAGCCCAAATGAGGTTGCTAGAGTATCTGGTTCACATGTGGGATGTGAACAAACAAGCCTTCTGCATGGGTGTAAATACACTCACACTGGATATAGAGGATATCTACTTTCTAACAGGGTTGTCTCACTATGGTTCTTAGGTAACACTCACAGGCAGTAGGGGTGGGGGAGAACCCATCGATTACTATGTTGCTCACCATTGCATGCCAGGTACAGAAAAACATAGTGGCAAGGTGGCCATCATAGATGTTCATGATTTACCATTGCGGACCATCCTTTATACCATTACCTGGATGGCAGGGAGTGCAACTCCCCATATGTCTTTGCAAATCCATTTTCAGTACGCGATAGAGTGCATGGAACCTAGGGTATTCAACTGGTGTGAGGGTGTCCTGAAGAGCATGAAAAAACAACTAACAAAGTCCCAAAACAGTTAGTTGAAACAATTTGGTTACAGGTCCATTTTGATGTCCTTCTTCTTGGAGAGATTTCGTGTCCTACATCTACAGGTGGAGTGGGGCATACCCACTCCACAATATCCATAGATGAAGAGGTGCGGGGACCTAATGGCTCGTCATGGTGGCATTCCTATTGTCAAGTGTGATGATTTTTTCTTCCAATGGATGAGGAATCAACTAATCATGGTGGAGGACTATGCATATGCTGGGATGAATTTCCATGGGGATCCTGACTTAGCTCTTCCTGAGGGATCTCAGTGGGGGGACATAGGTAAGAAGGAAATTTTTGTTATATGATGTTTTTGATATTTTGATTATTTAAAATGTTTTTTGTGTCATCTATCCAAGACTAATCAAGTGCTCTCAATAATGAAGAAGTGGGGCCTTATCATCCTCTAGGTTCATCTTCCATACAGAGGCAAGGAGAGAGAGGTGTTTTAGTAGGAGTGGCTGCCACGAATCTCGAGGTGATTGAACAAAAACTAGAGGGATTAACCATGAATATCCTTGATGCCATGATGAATGAACTTCCTAGGCACTATCAATGCCACACAATTGGCATATCTGCATATATTGGTCGATTTCTCTGTAAAGTGGCACGGGAAGTTGTTTGTTACAATGAGCATCATCCTTGATGCTTTTTGTACATGAAGCCATGAGATTCACTTTTTGATATTTTGGTCTTTGGACAAACACTTTTTGTAACTTTTTGTTGTTATAAATAAAATTTCCTACCGGATTACTTGTTTTTGTAAAATGTGTGATTGGGTTTATAAATGTCTCAAATGTCTATCTAACACATAATTAGGCAATGCATATGTCAATGTATTTAGACATATAGGAATATGTTGATACTCAATGTAATCAAAATGTCTTTCCAAGAGGCAAATTCGTAAATATACTCGTAACAAAGTAGGACTTCAGATGGTATAAATATTACTCAACTATAGTACTACTAACTATGAATCAAGTCGTACGATAAGATGACAGATTCCAAATGAAATGGCGTCAGTTATAAACTCGAAAATTGCATTGTATTCCACAATATTATTAATTGCATGACCAAGGAAAACACCATGTAGACTGATCAATTCATCCGTAGGTGCATAGATTTCCCATGCAACATACGCTAGGTTTTGAGTACTATGACTATCACCATTAGCAAAGCTGATATAGGGTAGCGAAGATACCGACATTTGGAAACCAAGCACAATGCAAGGTAAGTAGCTGAAAGGTGAAACCAAAAAATGAAAAAGCACACAAGAGTATGATACACTAAAATACACAACACTCATGCAAAAATAGTTTAAACACATTACTTCTTCAAGTAAAGCCCATTTCTGGGTTCACTCAAAAGAATTCCATCATAATATACCAGCTCATAAGCCCCTTTCTCTAACACTCGTTTCACAATATAAGGGCCACGCCACATAGGCTCGAATTTACCGATCCCTAATAAGTCACGATCTTGTTTGTAAAGGAGAACCAAATCACCCTCATAAAACACACGTGGTTTGACATGCTTGTCATATTTAGATTTGACATTCTTATTGTGAGTTTCAATGACTAAGGAAACATCACGATGAGTCTCGTCTAATTGCATCAAATACAATAGACGTTCCTCTTCAGTTGAGGTGTTAGGGAGAACTCGAACAACTAGTTTCAAAGATGGGATTTCACATTCAATCTGCATAATCACTTCGATACCATATACTAATTGGAAAGGTGTGAACCCCGTGGAAGACTTAACAAATGTCTGATAGGCCCATAATTCCTAGAAGTGCATCATGTGACAACTTGACTTGTGAATTCCTACCATCCGTTGAAGCATAATAGTGATAACTTTGTTGATTTCTTCAACGTGACCATTGGCCTGCGTATAGTAAGGGGTTGAGTTTTCATGTCGAAGACCCAACTTCTCGGTATGTTCAAACATCATGAAATTGCGAAAATGACTACCATGGTCAGTGACGATGGATTGAGGGACACCAAACCTAGTAACGATATGATTGAATATGAATAACGGTGTAGTTTTCTCGGTATTATCAAATGTAGGCATCGTCTCGACCCACTTAGTGAAATAATCCATGACTACGATGATGTATCCATGCCCCCCGATCGAGTGAGGGTTACATGTCATGAATTCAATTCCCCATTCAACGAATGGACCAATGAAAACTACAGGGTGAAGTGGAGTAGGATGGGATCAGATCTTATTGTTGTAGTTTTGACAAGCATGCCATTTTTGGACGATAGTAATGCAATCCTTAAATAATGAAGGCCAGAAGTAACCCGCTCTTAAGATATTTTGGGCAGTGGCATACCCAGACATATGACTGCCACATGCTCCAGAATGACAGTCATTCAAAGATTTCTATGCTTCATCATAGGTAATACATCGTCGAAAGATGGAATCAATGCCACGATGGTAAAGGGTATCACCAAGAATAATGTATTGATGAGATTGATACCGAATACAAAGATGATCTGTACTAGAAAGATTAGGTCAGAAAGTTTGGGTTTGGAGATAAATGATAATGTCTCCATACCATATGTCATGAGAATTGATCAGAAAGAGAGACTCATCAGGAAAGGAATATTTTTCCACAATTTCTATCTCAGTAGAGGGAAGGTCACATATCAACTCAAAAAAAACAAATACTTATTTGACTTGGCGCGCTCAAACTCCAAATCAAACTCCTGGAGAATAAATATCCATTCAGAGTATCCCCCCCCAACAATTTTTGAGTAAGGATGTGTTGCAGGGGGTTGCAATCGAAAATGACCGTGGTTTTGTGTAATAAGATGTAGTGACGAAAACGTTGAACAACTTGAACAACTTGAACAACTTCCAAGGCCATTTTCTCCACATGTAAATATTTGGTTTCAGTGGTCGTGAGACTCCGACTCAAATAGTATATAACATGTTCATCATGCGAATCATACTCTTGGACTAGAACCATAGAAATGGTAGAGTCCAAATCATCTAAGTACAAGAAACAATCTCGACTATAATCAGGTGGAAATAAAAGTGGTGTACAGGTCAAGGCGAGTTTCAAAGCTTCAAAGGATTTGTTGGAAGTGTTGTCCCATACAAAATTGTAACCCTTTTAAAGAAGTCATGTAAATCCTTTCGTTAATTTAGAATATTGGGGATGAATCGACGTAAAAACTTTTCCTTCCCTTGCAAACTTTGGAGTTGGCGTAGTGTGGAAGGAGGAGGTAAATTGAGGATAGCCTCAACCTTCAGAGGGTCCACTCTAATCCCATGTGTAGACATGATAAAACCAAGAATTCGTCCAGACTCCACACAAAAAACACATTTATGTGGATTCAATTGTATGCGATAATAACGACAACATAGGAAAATGGACCGTAAATGTGTCGATGATCTTGACGATGCATAGAATGTGCCAATAAATAGTCTAGGTAAGGTTGTACAATGTGTTTAATGTCATGAAAAGTGTAAGACATAGCGCGTTGAAAAGTCACACCAACATTTTTGAGACTAAAAGGTAATTTACGATAGGTGAAGGTTCCCCAAGGACAAATAAAAGAAGTCTTATGTTGATCCGCATGTAAAATACTGATGTGATTATAACCAGAGAAACCATCCATCAAGAAGAAGATTTCACTCATGGCACAGTGTCAACAATCTAGTCAACGAAAGGGGTTGGATAATTGTCTTTGGGACAAGCTTTGTTGATATCCCTTTAATCTATACAAACATGGATCATGCCTTGTTTCTTCGTAACTGGAACAAGATTGGACACCCAATCAGTCAAAGCCATTGGATAGACAAAACTGACTTTAAGAAGTTTTTCAACTTTGAGCTTAATAACAACAACTTTGCATGGATGTACTGGGAAAAGTCTCTGTTGAATGGGTTTAGCATCCAAGTAAGTCTTAATCTCGTGTAAAACAATAACTGGATCAATTCCAGACATTTCTTCATAACTCTAGGCAAAAACGTCATGGAATTCTTGGAAAAGAGCTTTGTAAATACGAACCTCATAAGAAAAACACGAGGCACAAATGTGAACATTTTCCACGACTCTGGGTTTAATCGAAATATCGAGAGGGATGGTAGGTGAAATGTTACCCAAGTTCCCTTCATACAAAACATCATGTGTTGGTTCAGGAACAAAAGAAATAGTAGTAACAATAGATAGATTGGAAATCCGTTGATAACTCTCTATGGTTGTTTTTAGATTTCTGTGGTGAGTATTTTCAAAGTTATTTTCCGGATAATCCACAGTTGGTGTCATTTTTGTCGACGTTTCGAATCCTAATCGAGATTCACCATCAGGATGATTAGTCCTGATGATGAATCCCGATTAGGATTCAAAACGTCGACAAAAATGACACCAACTCTCTATGGTCTCGGGTTCTAGGAAGAGAATAGAATGATGATGCTCATCGTCCCATGGGGTATCTTCCATAGACATGATTGTCATGATCATTTCATCAGTGTGAAACAGATCCAGAGATGTATCTAAGAGAGAGTGAGGAGAAGGAGTTTCCGATTGAATAGCTTGATAACCCAATTCTACCAGACTCAAAGGCATGCGGTCACCATAACGAAGATAGTCATCTAGGGGTCATAAGACTTAGGGGTTTCACCAATAGTGGTTGATATCATGTTAATCGAAGTGAAAAATGGAGGAGGAATATCCGGTGGTGGAATGGGAAATGTATCGATTAACGATGGATCCTTTAGAAGACCCACATTTTCATTCTCATAATCAGGAGGTGTTTTCGCAATGAAAGGTATGTTGGTAGTATGTGAATCAGAATTAAAGAAGGCAAGTTGATCGACAATAACAATTTTTCCTTGGTGTGGGAAATGTAGCACATGTTTGCGTTCATCTTTGTCATAAATAGGTTGAGTCTTGTGTTTATCATATTGTTGATTATTGTTTTTGTCCTCTTTATTCTTACCCTTCCCTTTCTTTTTATTTTGATTTTTATCGGTAGGTTTAGATTGAACCGAATTAACTTCAGATGTTTTACCGAGAGAAGGAGTTGAAGGAGGAGGATTTTGTACATTAGGAGTAGTAGACTTGGGATTGGAATCACTGGATTGTTTAGACTGAGTCTCAACGTGAAAAGTTCCAATCACGCCATCAACAACATGAGAAGCTACTGGAGGTGTTGGGGTTGGATTCATAGACGGGCGAGAAGCATCAGGGATTAAGTCATATAGTGTGCCTGTTTGGGAATAAACAAGATCCAAGTATTGATCATGACTAATCGCCTACTCTTCAATGACGACACCAACCATGGAAACATCACATGATATATGACCAATGAGTGACTTGGTAAACCACTCAGCCAATAGTTGATCAGGAAGGGGAACTTTGATTAAGCGTCTTCTCCTCCTCCACTTATGAATATGATCATAAATGTGAGTATAAGAGGATTGTTTAAATGAGCTCAAAATTTCAGTTCTTGTATCGTATCATATGGGTAACTGGTAATGCATTAAGAAAGCCATAGCTAAGGTATTGAAGTCATTGAAGAATCCTCGTGGTAATTCAATATACCATTTGGTTGCCGAACCCGTAAGAGTTAGTTGGAAAAGACGTAATATTATATAGTCATCCATCAAGGGGTTGGATGAACACCAAAGATGGAATGTCATGACATGATTGTTTGGGTCTTCTCCCGATCGATTGTTAAACTTAGGACTACCTTATGGAAATTTGGTAGGTATGACAGGCCAATAAGGAGAATTCAAAATAGGATCATTCAAAATACTAAATAAATCTAGTAAATCCAAAGTAGCAAGAAACAAAAACTATCTGTTCACTTGAGGAAACTGGTAGTTTTGAGGAGGTAGTCCCGTAGGTATACCAATATGACCATAAGCATTTTGTAGATAGTTAGAGAGTCCTAACAAATTCGGAGGTGGAGGATTTTGAGTCGAATAGCCAACATGAGTTGGTTGATTAGGTAAGCTTCCTTGGAAAGGAGCATTGGAATGAAAATTTTGACCCCAGGAAGGATTCATAGATCCTGGATATGTTTTCCTGGGATTAGGGGGGTAAAAAAGAATTAACTTGAAGAATTTTCCCCTCGAGTGCTTGATGATTACCTTGGAAAGGAAAATTCCAAGGTTGAGATTGTAATCCAGAGATATTTTTTCCATACACTGGGTTATGGCCTCCAACTTGAGGTTCCCCCCAACTTGAGGGTTCCCCCCAATGTGAGGTTGACCCCCAACAAGAATTTGAATACCATAAGTGAAAAAATGACTTGTGCCTCCAAATTGATTGGAGCTACTAGGGCCAGGACGATTATATCCTCTAGGTGAAGGTGGAGGAGGAATGCTAGGCCCCCTAGAGAGAACCTAGGTAGGTGTAGGAACAAAACTAATAGCAACATTATACCCAGGAGGAACAAAAAGATTAGACCCTCCGGATGGATTATGGGTAGGATTAGCAATGAAAGTATTCAAAGAGTTATACCCAAGAGGAAGTGAAATATTTGATCTAAGTGGAAGTGGTGTTCCAATAGGATCTTGAGTGATTACCGCACTTCTGACAAAAGCAAACGTAGCTTGTGGGACCATGGTAGAGTTAGCGAGATGGAGAGGAAGAATTATGTCAGAACCAACCAAAAATTGGTCTGAAACTGTGACAACATTACTGGTCGTGCCAGTAAAATGATCTAAAGGTACTGTATAAGTAGTGGAAGTCACAGGCGTATGTGATTCCATGGGTTGATTAGGACTCATTCCTAGTTTATAAAAAATATCATGTCTTGAAGAGGTCCTCCAAAGAGAATGGACAGGGACAGAGCTAGGATTAAAAATTCAAGCAGTATGAACCAAAGCTCTAAACAACTCACTTTGAAAGAGTGGATCATCTATACTAGACTCTATGTGAGGTCCAATAGGTATTCTAGTATAATATTCAACAACAACATCTCCTGATGAATTACTCTGGAGAAAAAGTGGATCTTGTACAACACCCAATAACGTATTTACAGGAAGGATTGATTCCTCCAATGGAGTAGAACTTCCAATCTCATAGGCTACATCATTATTGACTGATCCTTCAAGAGAACCCTCTGGTGAGTTAAGAAGCAAAGGAGTGTATTCTTCCGGATCTTCCAGAGGTAACCCTTTCATCCTACGTGAACGACGAGGGCCGATGTTGGCCACACCAAATAAAGAATGAAATAAATCTATGGCCAACTAGAGAAACAAACAACACTCACTAATAAAATCTAGATATCAAACACACAAACAAACCTTCTTATTTTGAAGTCACTAGTTGGTGCTAAAATCCAATGTCACGAAATCAAGACAATAAGGGGATGGGATAAAGTGGGTGGAAAAGTTACGTTGACAACTTGCTTAATGGACTTACACCTTGGTGCAAGCTCCCACACATAATCATGAGTATACCCTCCAAGGAGCCCGAGTGAGTTTGGCCAATGTCGATTCCAGGTACCGTGAAGACTTTCCCCTCCACAGTTACCTCGTGTAAATACTCTAAAGAGATAGACCACTAAGGTTACCAATTATGACAATGATGTCTGGGGAAGAAGTCGACAATCTGATCCACACACAAAGGTAGGATATCTAAGCTTGAAATCAACTCGAGAAGGTCCCCACAGGATTTTCTTCTCAAGTTACCCCCAATAATACACACAATCTATACACTAAGACCAACAAAGCAGGGTGAGTAACTCTGTTGGCCCTAATGGGACCTTGTGATTGACCCTTGTGTTAGAAGGGCTTCCCAGGACAAAATGTAGTAAGTGGATTTGAACTCTCCCTATCACAAGATATTATTGTGTGTTTTGATGCTTTGGAGAGTGTGCCTAACAACCTAATCCAAAGGCTATCCTAGCTAATGCTGGTGTAGAAAAGTTCTAGAAAATAAAATTTTCTAATAGATTTTAAAATTACGCTGTATTTTAAAGGTTGTTTCTTACTCAAAAGGGAAACATAAATGAAATTGATGATGTATTTGACCTTGACCCAATAAAATGAAAGAAGAGATAATATGCGATCATTTAATTCGATGAACTCTAATTAAAATAGGGGGAAGCTTTCTCTTTTCAGAATACAAAAGCTATGAAATACAATTTCTCAATTTTTGAATGAAATAGATTCCAAACAATAAAAAACTACTAAATTTTCCAATTTTTCTCTTTTTACAAATAATTGAATGCAAAAATTTTCTTTCAAAGACTATTAAAAAGAGGAATAAACTTTAGTTCTTTACTTCTCAAACCAGATCAGAGATGTAATGAAGAAAATAAAGAATGGTCCAAGAAAACTAGTGCATTCTCAACACTATTCCCAAATCAAACTCACAATGTAAGAAAAAATGAAATGATAAGAAAACATTTTGTCAAATGCAAACAAAAATGGTCTATTAATCAACTAACAATCCAGAAAGTAAAAACAATCCAAAACTCAAAAGAAATCAAGGACCCCTTATTAAACAAGCACTCAAGACCAAAATCTTGATATTATACCCTTGTGACAAGAAATCAAAAGAAAAACTTGCAAAGTTTATAAATAAGACTTTCAATTTTCGAAAATCAATCAAATTCAAGATAAAAAGTTGTAAATCAATCAGTCACTAGTGCCAAAAATTCATCCTAGGCAGTAAACACAAAACTAGGTAGAGAAAATAAAAATGGTTGTCAACCAACAATTCCTACAGGAAACCTCGCATGCTGCAGAGGAGTACAGTGTGACGATCTAGGATTGTCGCAGGCTGTCAATAAGGTACAGTGTGACGTCTTCACACTAGTATGCAAAAGTAAAGTGTGATGACAAAGGATCATCGCAGACTGAGAATAGGACACAGTGCGACGATCTCTGAAAATAAAGAAAATTGGGAAGAAAGACAAAATTTTTCAATGAACCTTCAGACCCAAGGAGTCAAGATGGATCACCCACAAACTCAGAGAATGAAATTAACCAAAAGAAGGAAGGATAAAAGAAAATAAGAGGCAAAAAACCAAAAAAGGTCGTATCCCTAGTATGGTCACCAATTTTGTTATCGGACAAATCGGTAAATGCAGACATAAACTAATCTCCCTAACTTCCACATGATGCTAGAACAAAACAAGACATAATACAAACTTCACCTTATACTTCATTGTCATATAAACTAGTTTAGAGAGGTGCAAGTGACATACCTTTTAAATGATGCTTCATCCTCACTAGTGTCATCCTTGTTACTCCTTTTTTGAGTTTGCAGGATGGTGAACCTATTTTAGAAGCACAAACAAACAAAGAGAGAGAACACAGATATATATATTCCAATGAATTCTATATATAAGATCAAGGAGTTATACAATAAAAGCCAAGACACCTTTATAGGGAAGAAATGTATTGTTGTATTATATTAAATGGAAAGTGGAGAATACAACCCAAGCCTTGATGTTGCAAGGTCCCTTTCAATTTCTCTTTGCTCCAACACACACACCTTTGCTCTAATGCCTTTGATAAAGAAGATCCACAATCTGACTTAGAGAGCTAAAACAAATATCTCAAGTATAATTTGTAGTAGAACTCTTCATGCATATGCAAGCCCTTGCAAACCTTAGCCTTTTCCATAAGAGATCCCTCTTTATATAGGGTGAAAGAGGGATGGATGAGGAGATAGGATGATCCCACTAAATAAGAGAAGTCAGTAATATCCAAACTGATCGGAGGCCACCTAATCTTCTAGAAGATTCCCTTCTATAACATTTGTGAATTTTGACTTTTCCTTTGCTTAAGCATCATTTCACCCTATGCACAGGCATCTTGCGATGATGTCGCAGTCCAAATTTGGTGCAGAGTGTGACAATCAGGCATCATCACACCCCATGCATAGAGCATGGTGCGATGACCTTCCTTATCATAGTTTTTGAAAGAGGAAAGACAAACCACTTTTCTCATGAAGAAAGTTTCTTTTAATCTTTTTCAGGGAACATGGAAATGAGTTAAGCTCATGTTGTCAGTTGATCACTGGGGTGACCAAAATAATGTGTAACAACTGTGTACTAGTTGACGCTAGATACACATCACCTCCATTATTCGGGGTTGTCTTTCTCTCATTTGATTTCTTCTTGTCGAATCCCATACTGACTTTCATCACCCTCGACTTACAGTCCTTTTTGTAATACCCAACCTTACTACATTTCTAGCATATTCTTGTCGACTGAACCAGGGATTTATATCCACCCTTCAACTTAGAATTTCTACTAGATAATTTTCCTTTATCTCTTTTAATCGGTTGACCTCTCACAACTAAAGCAACTTTGGTCGATCCTTCCATGTTCTTTCTTCTCATTTCTTCTGACAATAGAGAAGAAAACACGTCTTCTAGCGCTAGTGTGGTTGTATTACTCCCTATATCCACGACTAAGATATCCTAGGAGTCTGGAAAAGAACATAATAGGATTATAAACTTCTCCTGCTCAATGATTTTAATATCCACACATGATAACTGGCTTAAAATGGTATTAAATGCATTTAAATGATCAATCACTGAAATGCCATCACTCATTCTTAGAAGATACAATTTCTTTCTGACAAACGAATTATTTACTAGATATTTTGACTGGTAGAATCTTCCCAACTTGTCCCACATTTTCTTGGCTGAATCTTCACATGATACATTCAGCAATACTGATACAAGACAAAGTTGATTCATACTTCTTTCTCTTCTTTCAAGTTTCTCCCATTCTTCTGTTGACATGATTATTAGCTGGGTACCTGGACAAACCGTTGTCCATTTTTCTCGATCTACAAGAAGATCTTCCATTTTAAGCTTCCAAAGCTCAAAATTTCGGCCATTGATTTTTTCTATCTCTATTCTTGAACTGCTCACCATTCTTTACCATGATCTTTAAAAAACTTTATGACTTACAAATCTTACTGTACCTAAGGTTTAGTTCTCAGATTCAATATTAGTAAATCAAGATATAATACACACGTCAAAGCGTAACACAGATTTGGTACCACTTTTCAGGAAATGAGAGACACTTTCACACTAAACCTAGCAGAGGAGAAGAAGAATTTGATCAAGAATGTAAATGAAAAAGAAATCACACAGTACACATAGATTTTACCTTGGAAACCCAAACTGGGAAAACTAACATTCCTTGAGCATTCTTCTCTCTTGTTGTCTTATTCAATCTGAATAAAAAGTTACATGTCTAACCTTGGTCCACACCTAAGAAAAAAGAGATATCATACCCTCTTGCATGTGAAAGAACAACCCTATATCCAATCCGACTTACATATACATGACCAACAACCTCTAAATTACAGACTCTAGGTGATTATCCATTCATGATCTAAAGATTCATTGATTAGACTTTATGACCTTACACCATGCCTCTTTATAGGATTTACAACAAAAAAACCCTAAATACTTGGCACCCAAAAATGGTTACAGATCCATTCATATCATTAGCCAAAAATCTCGCAAATCTCAGGATTCTGTTATAGTCGAATCCAAGTAATATTACTAGTCGACTACCAGTCGACCTTCATTTAGTCTTCAGTCGGTCACCACATGTCCGCCTGTCAACCTCTTGTTGGTTGAACTCTTTGACTTGTTGTCAATGCCTTTACCATGTCGAACTACATCAACCGTCGACTTCAACTTTACCTGGTCGACTAACCTCGACCTTCAACTTGTTGTTGATCTACCTCGACTTCGACCTTCAATCGGTCCACTTCGACTAGAATTTCACTGCAAAGAATATAACAACCCAACAATTCTCATCTTTTCCCTTCATTGATGATTGACAATTTATTTTGGATGAATGAAACACTTTGCCAATTTTGTCGACCCAAATATCAACAATCAACAATTTCTTTTGGACGAATGAAACACATCGCTAATTTTTCCAACCCGATCATCGATGATCGATGATTTCTTTTGGATGAATGAAACACATGACCAATTTTTTCAACCCAATCATCGACCGTTTATTTTTTCCATTGGGGATTGACAATTTCTTTCTAAATTCCATTCAGACTTCATCGAACTTTGAAACTTAGAAGTTTCTGCCCAAAATATTATTGGATTTGGATTGTTGATTTTCAAGATCAAAATGATCTCATCCGTGGGTTTTTTAAACTCTCCATACTTCATTGAACTTCTCCATACCAACAATTGAATCTCTGTTGTTGATTCTTAATGTCTAAATGATATAGGCCATCAATTTTCCAACTTCTTCAGTTACCATTAAAACATGAAATTCAACCTTCACATTCGAATTTTAACTCTACAACTTGCAGATTGACTCCCTTGATTATCTCTTCGACGATTTTGAGGGAAAATTTGACCTGAATTTTCTCAGAAATCTAGGGATTCCATTCCAGTTTCACACATTTCCCCAAATCCATCATAGATTTGAAACTCTACAACAACTAATTTACCTAGTTCGCACTGGTGTTTATCCCATATGGTTCTGGTGTTGGATTTTAGCTATGATACCACTTTGTAGTGTTCCCCGCTACTAAACCCAACAATTTATAATTTTTTTGACACCAATTAAATAAAAAATATGCATGCTACAAATGCTTATGCAGTTAACAACATTTTTAAAATATAAATGAAAAGAAATTTACATTCACACAACGACATATAAATTCTTCTAACTTAGAGTTTATGCACATCAGATAAATCCCATGATATAATGCAAGATATTGTCAATTTACATGCATTTAATATCATTACGAATGCAACCAAATAAGCATATACACATTAGCATATAACTCAGCCAAAACAAAGTATATGTACAACAAATAAAATCCATAAATAAACACAATATAACAAAGGTAAACACTTATCTTTTAAAACAGATTCATAACCAGTTGTAGAGGATGGACGTTCCACACAACTGTAGATTTTATAATCCAAATATCAGTAGCAAATCAATCCTAAGATGGGGCTGTGATTACACAAGAAAAGGGGTGTCTCTCTACTTTCCACTCAGAACCCAACACAACCCATATCAAGCCAAATTTCCTACAATTATCCCAATCCACCAATTCTTTTCCCCTCAACCTTCACTGCACACAATCCCCTCAAGCCTTCCCACTTCCCTCCAGGGCTCCAACATAGGTTGGATAGGAATATCTCTTTCTGGGGACTCCAGGGATGTCAACTGTAATAGGAAAAGCTCACAACATCAAGCTCACAGTTGTAGAGTAATTTTTCTTGAAAAATCTCACTCTATAGGCCTAAAAACCTATTTCTTCATGCATTTGCAACTCCAAACAACTACCATACATGAAAAATATGGATACCTTCAAGCTCCAATACTCTGTTCTCCCATGCCGTCCCAAAATCTACATGTAAAAACTACTCTCTTTTCCCATACGAATTTCCTTTCCCCCATGCAAGTGGACTCTCACACTCTTCAATGTTGATTGTACTCAACCCCCATGCTGTCATAACTATAGGATGTGAATTTTCACACCCACACTCTTACATGTGTTTAATGATTGGGATTTGATACACTCAAGAGGAAAGTAGAAGGTTTATACACAATGATAATTTTAGAAAGTGGGTTGAGATTAATGAACATGTGTAATTCCCCCTTGGACCCCCTCTCTTAGACAGTCCCCTTCTCATGTGGAAACTTAGCCCCCCATACTCTGTCTATGTCCATTTGCAACCAATATTACATTTATTTTATTATTTTTTATATACAATGTTTACATATTACATATTCAAGCACGTGGCCATATATTGTATTCACATTACATATTGCTAATCCAGGGATTAAAAATGGGGATGTTACAATTGCAACAATGAAGTAGTCCAGGAAATTAGGGTCCCGTGTATAAGTTTTAACTACAATGTTTATGTAGTCCAAAAATGTCTCCCATAAACTAGGGTCCGATGTATAAGTATAGCCTTAATGTGTAAGTAATCCAAGAAGCTAGTACACAATCCCGAGTCCCATGTTCAAGTGCTCATGCAGACTACCAACTAATGAGACTAAATACCATAGAATAATGGATTACTATGCTCCAAATTCCCACAATGGTCATATGGATCCTAATAAATGAAACCATCCATGTCCAAAAGGTAACCCACATATGATCCATATTGGATCATCAAACAATTTTTCATCTATCTTGGTACTTTTTGGGTGGAAAAAATGGAGGAATCATCTTATAGGGCCATTTTAGTGGCAAGTCCCAATTTGGAAAATTGGGGTCTAGGAACTTTTAGAGCCACTTTAAGGAATTAAATGACATTTTTTTGGGTTATAGTGTCCAAAAATTGTGCCCACACCCTCAACGATGTTCTACACTACGAGACCTTTCCAATGGTGCATAAAACACCTCAATTAGAGCTAGTATGAAAAAGTTATTCCTCTCACAAGTTGGCATACCTTGATGACCACCATGGTACGAGTGGATGCCATGGAAACCCCCATTAATCACACATATGGGGATATCCATGTGTGGAATTTCAAGAATATTTTAGAAGGTCCAAACCTAATCACTAATTGAGGGTTGAGGAATTCAAAACCCTAACCCTAGATGGATATCAAGCTATGTTAAATATTGGGGTGCTAGGAGGAGAAAGGGTTCTATTATTTTGTATTGTACTTGTCCCATAGTTGAGAAGAGCATCCAAGGAGTGGTATTTGGAGAGAATAATAGAGGAGGTAGGAGGTTTTGTAGCAGTCATTCATGCTACAATGTGAAAGGAAACTCCATAGTGAGTGCCTCTTTCTTTGTAGTTGCTTTCCATAGCTAAAGAAAAGAGGGAAGAGCATAGGCCTCACCTTCCAACTGTGTTTTATACCATATTGGGTTTCCAAGGATACATCTTTTGTTCAATTGTGTGTATGGTGTGTCTACTTTTTCTTATTCTTTCATTTTCATATTCAGGTATTTTCATAAATTCAAGCAAAGCTAGTAATTAATTAATCTGGGATCTAAGGAAAAATATCTTGCATAATCTTATATTTCAAATTATTATAAGATCTATTATGATGAGATATTGTAGTGAAATATCCAAGCCATTTACAAATCATATTGGTATCAAAGTAGTTTTCCTTGGGATATTTTTGGAAAGTTTCAGGACTCGACAATTGTCATAAGAATAAATTTGTAGAACCCTAGCCAATGCAAATGAGAATATTCACAACAACACTCGAGATCCAATAGAAGAGAAATTTGTGAGGCTGGAAGAGAAAATCATTAATATCTTTTGAAATATGGATCTCCCCATGGTGACTCTAGTAATAAATCCCATACCGGTCGGGGAATTTGGAGGATCTAACTTAGAGATTGGATTAGAGGGGAAATTGGGAGAAAATGAAGACCCAGAAAGGAGTCGAGGAAAGGGCCTGAGAAAGAGAAACTAAGTTCTAGTGCCATTAACCCTTCACAATATTTATTTAAAATGGAAACAAAAGTGGATATCAAGCCATACCAAGGTGATATTGACGCATTAAAGTTGAATAATTATTTGCAACAATTAGATGTCTATTTTAGTGTTCATAATATAGATGATGAACAAAAGAATTTTTTTCCTGACTGAAATTAGAGGGCCATGCATTAACCAAGTGGGAAATCCACACATAGAAAATTAGACTAGAGTGTTCAAAAACATAGGTATCCCAACAGAGGATGAACACCTTCAGTAACCACTCACACAACCAAATCAACTATCAACACACCAATGTTTTTACATGGTAAAACCCCTATGGGGAAACATCCATAGCCCCAACCAACACGACCACTCGAGGCAATTTATTATATAGGGTTTCTCACAATCGATTATCGACAAATGACCCTCCATGCACTTTAAATAGAGATCATGGACCAATTGAGTGTTAATCCATGTATCGATGTAGCCGTTAAGATCGAGGAGAATATGAGCTGTCATATCACTCTATGTTAGGAACATATCATGATTGTTGGATTACAAATGCATACTAAAGAAACACACTTTAAGCTAATGACACATTAGACCAAGTTGATATTAACTAACTCCTAAGTGTCTAAATATCCTAACATCACCCCTTAAGAACAACTTGGGATAGGATTGAAGGATTTACAAAGTCAACATAAGAGGAGAAGGAAGGAAGAATTAGATACTATCCCCCCCTTAATGACAACTTCTTGAACTCCTAACATAGATTGAAGTTTGGAAAACTTCACTTCTATAAGAGACTTTGTGAAAATGTTTGCAAGTCGATCTTCTATAGGGAAAAGAGCACTTCAATCACTTGATCATGAATGATCTTTCAGATGAAGTGCATGTGTAGCTTGATATGTTTGTTGTGTTGTTGAATTGGATCTTTAGCGAGCTTGATGACACTCTGATTGTCGCACCATAGGGTGGTCATATGTGTTGAAATTACTAAGACAACTAAGAGGGGGGGTGAATCAGTTGTTATTGTGCTTAAACAATATTAAGTCTATTAATACATTCTTAATCTTTCTTCAAGTGATCATCAACATTATACATCATATAGACAATATAAATAATGAGTATCAGTCACACATAAGATATAAATATAGACAATTTTTCACGAGGAAACCCATAAAGGGAGAAAACCTCTTCTTCTTCGAAATGACATGCAGTCTTTTAAGTTCTGTACATCATCTATAATTGAGCATCAACTCAATGTGAGGCTATTACCTCTATTTTACAAGCTCCAACTTGTTTGAGAGCACCAACTCTCTGGTTTCTCTAGCACCCACTAGAAGGAAGCACCAACTCCCTTAATATTCCAACACCAACTGGATGGAAGCACCAACTTCCAGTTACACAGGCTCCAACCTGTATAACAGAGAACATTTGTTATCCCTTGCACCACCCTGCCACCCTAGTTTCTCTGGCTGGAACCAGATGGAAGCTAAAACTCCATCTGTTCAAGCTCCCACTTGAACCTCTGAGGACAACAGTCCTCCCTAGAACCTCCCAACCACCCTAGAATATAAATGAATAATTAAACAACCAACTACATAGATAAATCGATTCTTACCACTTCTTCTCTGTTCTGTAAATCTGGTCTTCTTCTAACTGTTTTGCAATTCTTCTCTTCCTTTGTCTATTCTACAATTCTGCTCTACTTCAACTTGTTCTGGCATTTTGATCTACTTCAAGTCTTTTCCTCATTTGTTACTCTTCTTTGAGTTTTATCTCATACTGTGCATACTTTCAGTCTCATACTGCGCATCCTGTGATTTTCCCTTTCTTACAGTTTAATTCATTTTTCATCCAGAACAACCAGCCATGCACAATCTGTATCTTTTTCTTTTATGCACCACGCCCACAACAGTTACACTTCACATCTTCTTACGTAAAAGAAAACCGTCTAAGAAACTGAAACATCAACCGATCAAGAATCATGACTCAGTTTAGCTAACAGATTTGTAACTGATCAATTAACTATGAGATGGAATAGTAGCCCTCCGATCATATTCAAACTCACTTGAACCGTTGGATTAAAAATAAAGAATCTTGTGCCTATTTCTTCATTTCGTAATTCAACATTTCAGGATCCCTGTGGCGAAGCTTATCACCTCTAGCTTCTTCCTCCATCTTCCATCGATGTGCCCAATGGATGTGACCACACACTTATGCATAAAGTGATTTCGTGATTTTGCATTTCGTGAGTCTGGAGATGAGGCATCTCGACTCTCCAAGTCGTGATTCCCACAACTCTGAAATGAAACTTATCTGAACTGACTCCTTCCTTCTCGTGACCACCAGCGGTGACCATAGGCTGTGCCAAAAAGGCACTTCATATTTTGCGAGTTTCCACACCATGCTCCGTTGACTCCAAGTCAGCGAAATTCCAATCACTTGCCACTTGTCCTATGATTGGATGGTTCAGATCTAATCTTTATTCAATAGCTCAGATCATATCGCGATTTCGCATATCGCGATTTCGACGCTCTTGTGGTTATGTTTCTTTCCTCTCCAAGTTGTGATTCGTAAAACTCCGAAATGGAGTCAGATCAACGGTCCAGATCACACCTTGATCTAACGGCTGCGATTAAATCGCAATTTCGCATATCGCGATTTCGGTGGTTATGTTTCTTGCCTCTCCAAGTCGCAATTCGCAAAACTCCGAAATGGATTCGGATCAACGGTCTAGATCACACCTTGATCTAACGGCTACGATTAAATTGTGATTTTGCATATCACAATTTTGGTGGTTATGTTTCTTGCCTCTCCAAGTCGCGATAGGCGAAACTCTGATATGGGGCTTAGATAAACGGTCCACGTTCTTGGTGATATGGCGGTCTTGATCTTTTTGCGATATCGCATCTCATTGTTCCTTAGATGGAGGTTCTTGTCACTCCAATTCGTGATAGGAGAGACTCCGAGATGGAGCTGGATCGACGATCCAGAACAAAACTCGATCTGATGGCTAAGATAGTTTCACGATTTCGCATATCGCAAATTCAAGAGGTTAGGGAACCCCGTTCCTTTGACTTTCTAGTCAGCGACATGATGATCTTTCGCCACATGTCCTGCCTGAAGATGGACGGTCCTCCTTCTTTTGGGATTTTTTGAGCCCACTTATCCTTGCACTTTAATGAACGTGCAGGTTCTCCCTAATCCAACGATGGTCGAAACTTATGCTCAGATCTGACGCCTAAGATCTGTCCTCCTCTTCTACGTGTTCTTATTGTCTACAATCAGATCTGACGGTCCTCCTTATTTCGAGAATTAAAATGGGATCCAATGATCATAAATGCTTCTTCTCCTCTCGAGCTTACTTTGTTCCGCTTACTCTGATTTTTCCATCGATGATCTGCCAACAATCCTCTGCACTATCTCTTTTGAGCTTATTCAAATCTTCTCTACATCATCTTCTCATAATTCCCATCTATTACATACTTTATGTACTCATGCCATATTCATTGTTGTACTTGCCATCAATGAAAAGCATACAAACATGCACTGTCTGTTAAATATTTTCCAACATTCTCCCCCTTTGGCATTGATGAAAACCACTGTAACTTTCCTGTAGCATCCTTGATTGATGGCAACCACTGTAAATTTCCTGTAGCATCCTTGAAATCACATCCTGAAATAAATTACCACACTTTCTCCCCCTTTGACATCAATGTCAAAGAAGAAACACGCTCCCCCTGAGCTGTTGCAGTACATACTCCCCCTGTCAACTAGAATAATTTTAGAAATACACCAGATATGCAGTAAGTATTCCTCCTGACCAGGTGAACAAATTAGACAAAAGAAATTATAACCCCCAACTTTTGACGAAGATATCCAAAAGGGGTTGTTGCTAATGGTTTTGTAAATATATCTGCAATCTTTTCTGTAGAAGGTATATAATTCAGTTGAACAATTCTGTTTGTAACTTGTTCTCTGAGAAAATGGTACTTTATTGGAATATGATTAGTCTTGGAATGAAGAACAGGATTCTTGGAGACACTAATGGCACTGGTGTTATCACAGTGAATTGGAATGGGATCAGTGTAAGTTACCTTCAAATCTGCAAGAGTTTGTATCATCCATAAAATTTGTGTGCAACAAGTAGCAACAACAATGTATTCTGCCTTTGTAGTTGACAATGAAATGGATCCTTGTTTTTTGCTAAGCCATGCTACTAATAAGTCACCCAGAAAGAATGCTCCTCCACTGGTGATTTTTCTCTCATCAACACAGTTTGCCCAATCTGCATCTGAATAAGCAGCTAACTGGAAATTCTGATTTCTGGGATACCACAGACCATAATTCATTGTTCCCTTCAAGTATTTGAATATCCTTGTGATAGCTACCAAATGACTTTGTTTCGGTGCTTAATGATAATGA
>ML793088.1:277660-294831 GCA_009831015.1 Picea engelmannii
TACCCAAAACTTTGTGCTACGGGTCTTTCTTCAAGGGTTGACATCAATGACAACCAACCTTAATCAACATAAGTTTATAAATGAAAGTTGCATGCAAAACACATAAAATATCAATGTTATTTAATAGTGATTCACTTTTATAAATACGTGAAATGCACTTTATAATAAATGCATGAAGTTAAAAAAACAAAAACAACTTGAATTCAAGATCTCTTACTTAATAAAACAATTTTAACCAAGTGAGCTAGTGTAAAATAGATTATAATCTTAAGAAGGAGGATTGGGGGTGTTGTTGTTGTAGAATGTCAACCTTGAAGTGCATGCTTAATAAAAAATTATTTTCATGCATTCACACACAATTTTTTTTTTCTTCTCGACAACAACAAGGGGTTAGATATTGGTTAGCTTACTTGGAAAATGCAAGTTTTCCCTTTGTTTCCGATTTACTGAGTTCAAACAGAGTGGACGACAAAGAGAATACACAGACGATAAAACACTTTCTCTTTGTTTCTAATTTGTCAATATTGCGCAGAGCGCATGACAAAGAGAATACATCGAAAATAAAACGCTTTCCACTCCGTTTTTTTATCTTTTGAGATCACACATAGCATATGGAAAAGAGAATACACAGATTGGAAAGAAAAGCAACCTAAAAACAAAAACGAAAAACCAAAATATTATCTCTGTAATAAAAAATTAAAAAGGTTGTATTCAAGATTTATACCTCTAGATCTGACTAAAATGGTCATATATTGGGTAAATAGAAGCCTTTTCGGGTGAAACCAAAAGCGTTCCTAACTAAATTGAGCATTCCAGACACAATGAAACAATCCTCTCGACCCATAAATGTATGGAAATGGAAGAAATAAGAGATGTGACAACACAAATTCAAGTTCTTGATCTACAACGAGAGAGGGTCTGTAACATCCTCAATTTTATCCCCCGTGAATTATAATGTAATTGTATAAATGTGAATTAGGTTTATGAGCTGATATATTAGGGTGCAGAGCTTGTATTGATTTAATGTGGTCGGGGGCATAATTGTATATTATGTGCATTGAAATAATTAATAAAAGTAACAATTGTTGGTTGCAATACAAGAGGGATGAAAAAAGATTGGGGGCTATAATTTCACAAGAAAGAGGGGTCCAAGGGGGAATTATGCATGGGTATTAATCCAAAACCACATTCTTGAAATTATATTATCATTATGTATAAAACTTCTATTTGATTTTGAGTGTTCTCAAATCCAATAATTAAACTCATGTAAGAGGGTGGGTGTGAGGAGTCACATCCCATATTTATTGGGAGCATGGGCATGAGTACAATTAGCTTGGGGAAGAGTGTAAGTAAGGAAAGCAAGAAAGGAGAGGTAATCTGTCTGGGTAGAGGATCCGAGAATCCGTCATTCACATTTTTTCATGGAGAGCAGTTTTTACATGTAGATTTTGGGCAGCAAGAGATGAGCTGAGTGCGAGGAAGAGAACCAACCCCGTTGTGCTTGAAGGCAACCATGGTTTGGTTGTGTTTGATGCTAAGAAAGAGGCTTGTGTGTTTGTAAAATGAGTTGTAATCCTATAGTGCATTTCTTGTGGGGAAAATGGTTCAAGAGCCTTATGAATCCTACTGTGAGCACTCTCGAATTAGCTGAGAGTTCATGGAGTCCCTAACTAAGAGATTCCTGGAAAAACGATTGCACTAGAAGCCATGATAAAAAAAATGGTATGACTTGAGGGACTGTAAGCAGTGAAATGGGTACATTCCTTGGGTTGTGCAGGTTGTGGGGGAAGATAAATGGAGGATCAGAACTATTATGGGAGTAAAAATTTCAATTTTTGGCTGTTGAGTGTGGAGCGTGGACAACCAAGAGGGTTAGATCTCATTGTGGACTCATAACCTTAGCTCAGGGGTGGCCTGCTATCGAGAGAAAATTAACAACAATGCCTATGGCTGGAGGTTCATCCTTCCTACACAACCAATTGGTTAATTATTAGTAGATAAGTTCTCTTTTATGTTATTATGTTTATTCCATTCTGTAAATGGTTTATAGGAATGTTTTGTCTTTGTTGTACACTTATTGGACGCATTCTCATTTTTAATATATACTATTAGATGCATTTATAACAATGGTGTACGTCAAATGATTAAATCTATGTGTGATTTGTAGCTGGTAAGCTACAAGAAATTATTAAGTAGAAAATCTTAATTTTAATATGTTTTCCACTCGTAATGTACCTCTATTGGACTGGGGTACGTTACAATGTGGTATCATAGCTTCTGGTTCAAACATCGGGCTTGTATGGGTCAGTAATCAACATGAATTTGACAAAATTTGTCGGTATAGATTTCGATCTGTGATGAATTTGCAAGAAAATGGTGAAAAATCATAGCGAAATCCCCAAATTTATAGGTAAATTCGAGTTTAAATGCCTAAGAATGATCGAAGAGATGATCTGAGGTGTCAATATGTAGGTCATAGAGCTAAATTCAACTTGGAAGGTCAAACATTGGCATTTTAATGGTAGGTGAAGGAGATGTGAGAGTTAGATAAATCAATGACCAAGATCGTGGTTGATTTTGAGATCAACAACCCAGATTCATTGTGACTTGAATTAAGAACTCATAAGCTTTTTGGAATTTTGCAAAAACAAGGATTTGATGACGAGGATTCATTTTCACAGTTTGGCGAAGTTAAATAATTGACAGTCAAGATTTATTTTCAGTGACTGGGAAATGGAGTAATCAACAATTGAGGTTCATTGGCAAAGTTGGGTGAAGTTTGGTGAATCAATGATCAAGATAATTTTGACTTGGATATTGACAACCCAAATTCATCTAGGATTTGGTTGAAAATTAGTAAGTGTTGGAATTCGTCGATGGATGATGATTGGATCTATGATATTTGTGAAGATTTTTAGTTTTCCTACATAAATCACTGATGGCCGATGATCAGATCGGTAAGTTTGGTGATGAGTTTGGTTCGGCCAAATAAAATATCTAATCCTTGATGGTAGATGACCAGGGGTCGACATATTTAGTGAGGTGTTCAATTCTTCCAAGATAAGTTGTCTATTGCTAATGAAAGGAAAGAGGATGTTGATATGTCTTACCACATCATCATCCACATGTCATGCCACATCAACATCGATGTGTCATGCCATGCTATCCATAGTTCCATGTCAGATTCCATGTGTCGTGGCACATCAACATCTACATTTCATGCCACATCAACCAAGAGATCACCGAGGGCCGATTGCCCATGATCGCGGTTTGGCAAAATTTGTAATAAGTTGGTTGTCAAGGAAATTCACCTATGGCTGATCACTGATGATCGTGGTTTGGAGAGATTTGTGGGAAATATTGGCTTTCTAAGAGGAATGGTCGATGGATAATGGCCAATGATTGAGATTTGGGGAAATCAATGAGAAAGTTTTATTTAGCAAAGAAACAACCGATCATTGATCACCGATGTAGTGTTGGAGAATCAATGGTCCAGTTTGCTTCAAGCTGACAATCGATGGTGGAGATTCATTTGTAAGCCTAGGAAAGTCTTAGCGGATCAACTAATTATATTTATCTCAATTTTATATCAACACTGCAAATTAAAATACTGTTATAATAGTGAAACAATCGATTTTCTATGAAATTTCAAGATTTTCGAAGGTCATTAACTTGCAGGGGCATTTTAAGGCCCTAAACAACACTTTTAAGAGTTCTAATTTTCAAAACTACAAGTGCATAAGGAAACACATAAGTTTATGTAGCTTAAATAAAATAAATCAGAGATATCTCTCCAAAAAACTATTTCGGATGCAAAATGGATCTCGTATGAGAAAGTTACAACTGAAATGGTAGATGGTATATTTTCGACATCAATATACTTCTAGAGGGCATAAATCCTTGCTCAGAGGTCCATTTGGGGCACATGAGTAGTCTATGGAAATATTATGGACCATAGAAGACAACTGTGGAGCCATATTTGGAATCTGGGTACGTAAAATTTGCAAGAAGTAAAAGAGGACACTTGTAGCATATAGAGATAAAAACATAAAACAATCAAAACTTGTGCGGGTCATAACTAACAATCCAGAGCCCGATTAAGGTTGAAAATTTGAAAGATCATTTAGAAGGTAGTCATGGACATACCCAATTGAGATTTTGTCAAAATCCCAAAGGAGTTGGTGTAGGGATGTGTGATCATGTCTAAGATTGCTAATCCAAGAGAAGTGCAAAGGGGCAAAGTTGACATTTCTAGATTGCTGCATTTTTTGACTGGAGCATCAGTTTGACAATATGAGAGTTGTTGTGAAATAAGTGTTAGGAGTATTATATATGTCATTTAGAAAATTTCCCTTGGTTTCCGATATATTTACCTCTGTAATTGGAAAAAAATGGTGTTATATATTATTTGCGCCAGGGAGAAAGGGGCACAAAAGAGGTAAATTGACAATGTTCAATTGACCATAAATTTCTGCTCAATGCTCCGAATTGAGAAATAAAGAAGTCATTGGAAAGATATTGGATAAAATAATCCATTTATTAACTCATAATTTAGTTTTGAGTTGAAGCATCCTCAAAAAATTAGAAGGAAGGTTACTGATGGACTTGAAGGACACCATTTAGCATAATGGGATTTCAAGAAGCCATAAATTTTGGCTCGAAAATCATATTGAAGCATGAGTATGGTCATTGGGAAGGTAATCCTGAGGATGATATGACAAAAGGTTTAATTTCTCTGAGTGAGCATTGAATTTCTCCATAAAGTTGTAGGAGAAAGTGGAATTGGATTCCATGAACCATGTAAGTACTCAATGTAAAGAGTATTTCCAAATAATGTCAAAATTTGGAGAAACCTTCCTAGATGATAGAGGTGAGTGTTAGAGGTGATTACTAGGAAATGAAGAGTAGTGAAACTCATGATAGTGCCTATGGATAAGTATATAAGCACATTTGAATTGGAATAGCTTGGAAAAATAAAAAGGGTTTGAGCTTATTAACATGACATTGATAATAAGTAAAGAATCACTCAAGCAGATAATGTTGTGTGAAGGGATTTCTATCAAGAGGATAATATTCCACAAATGAGGATTGTGTGGGTATGTTCTTGATCCAAGAGGATATAAGGAACGCTCACAGAGGTCCAGGAGGATCCAAAATGCTCACCAAGGTGACACGTGTCACCATTGTAAGGGTAACATGTGGCATGACTATACATATGACATGGCCAAACCCCAAGGTGCCATGTGGGTCGACCGTACGTTGATTAGGTAGATGAGTTGGAAACTGATTGGGAAAGGTACAATCCAGTTGGATCAATAACACATTGACAAGTGGAAAGTTTCAACCAATGAGAGGATTCCATGTGGCGACCTCCCATTGGCCTATATTGACATGGTTTGGTAAAATTATGAAGTCAATAGGGGTTGAACCCATGACCTCCATAACCTCCCAAAGATCTAACAAATCATCTATTGCCAACATGCCATGTATTATTTCTTAACCTTTATATTTTGTTAATATTATTTGAATGGGGTTAAAGTTCTGTCTGGAGGGAAAAGGGGCCGAGGGATAAGCCCCCAACCCCTAGTCTATATGTTATGCATGGGACCACACTCCATCAATTTTGGGGGGCTTACGAACTATATACCATATATTACATATGGTATATACCATATGTTATAAAAACTATTTGCATATATAAAACCAACCAAAAAATATGCTAACGAGGAGAGGATCACAGGGAATGGAACCCCTGACCTCCAAATATAGCCAATACCCTAACCACTAGGCCAACAATCCTGCTTATTTCTGGATGCCTCTATATTTAGTGATAAAGTTGTCAAATAGTGCAGATGGAGGTTGGAGGGCTTGCGACCTATATATGGGCACGAATCCCAACATTTCACGTATTCTGAGGCCTACACAGATCCTAAGGTGACATGAATCCCAATGCAAAGTATAAATTTCAAGGTCATATGGATGGCTTGAAGTATGTGCTAGGAAGAGGCCAAGCATGATTGTCTCGTAAAGCATGCCATGGGGTATAATGTCCAAACATATGAAAATTTATACTCATTTTTCACTATTTTTCTCAACAATCATGAATTTGAGGTCTGTTGTGTGATTAGAGGTCATTTGTAAAATTATTAGTATAAAATTCCATTAATGAGCATTTATTGCATTGTTTTGCATGCTGAATAAGATGTAATTGATCCAATTCAGAATTTGGTTGACTTTATAGTCAAATTTCTCATCATTTCGCAAGGATTTCAACGATGAACTTGTTTTCTTGTTTTGAGTAATGGAATTAAAGAGAGTCCATTAAATTGTATTTTGAAATCACATATTGTAATGTAATTTTGGTATTTTGAGATGATTGAGAACAATCATGATATCTGAAGGGACTTTGAAGATGAAGTGATATATTCCATATCGATATGTAATTTGACTTCTTTTGTTTTCTACTATGTTATCTCATTATTCAACAAACTAATCATCATTTCATGAGTTTTTGGATAAAGAGCACATCATCAAAATTTTGCAAATCACCTGAATACGATCAATAAATTATTTCGGATCAAGTTAGATGTATAAGGATTTTCGGATCAAGTGGTATCAACGCTAGTTTTGATGTGTATTTGAAAGTTGTTGATGTGATGATATCCAAGAGTTCAATTGGTGAATATTTTGAAGACTCTTTTCAAGAAGGAAGAAAGAGTAAGGTCCTCATGAAGTTGAGGTTGTAGAAGAACATTAATCGACAAATCCAAAAGGAGAATTCTAAGTTAAGAATTCCATTGCAAACTCTTGAGGAAGAGTAGAAGAAGTTGCAAGATCGACTGATATGTCATGAAAAATTCCATAAGGGTATTTTTCATGAGTTAGAAAGAAAGTTGCAGATTAGGAACCAAACATTGGCACCATCAACATCAATCCATGGAGATTGGCAGGATGAGAATGCAAAGTCTTTGATGCAAAAGCAACTACCTCTTTAAAAAGGCATGATCGAGAAATATGACTCCTCATATTACTCTTTTTCTCATGAATATGGAGAATGATCGAGGGTAGATGAAGCAAAGAAAAATTCAGATGAAGAGTTTCTTCATAAACAACCAACCTTACCTTCCAGTCCAGAGAAAGAAAATATGTGTAAGAACTCACCAAAGAAATATGTGCATGCTAGAGAAGAAGGAATGAAGACTTTTCCCACTGGTGAATGGTCTATATATCTATGCGATTCCTATGGAACTAGAAACCATGATGTGGAGAAGTGTTGAAGAAGAAATTTCATACTAGATAAGTCCTCCAAGAAGAACGCTAAAGGTAAAGATCATTTCTCAAAGAAAAGGAAAAGGGGGAATGACAAAAAGGGATTGTGGTTCCAAGATGGGAACAAGACACTCTACTTTTATTGTGGTAAGAGTGGACATTGAATAGAGAAGTGTTGGACACTTTACCCCCACTTATGTTCAAAGCATAACAAAAAAGATGCAAAGACACTTGCAAGAAGACAAGCAACAACTCCAAATGAAGTAAATGGTCCTACTGAAAGGTTTGGGAAAGAATACTTCTTAATGGTTGGTACAGGAAAAATGATATATGAATACATCGAAGAATGGTTCATGGAAACTGGATCATCTCACCACATGACCAGGATGCGATCAATATTTTTGACTTTCTCAGATTCCAATGCAGATTTCTATGTAGGATCTGGAAGCAACACCATACAAGAAATAAGAGGGCATGGATATGTAAGATTCCATCTCGAGTCGAGAGGATTTCTAGAAATAGAACATATGTTGTATGCTCCAAACTTAAAAGTAAACCTACTTTCAGCTGCGACATTTGAAGATGAATACTATGCAGTTGCATTCCACAATGACTAGGTACTTGTGTATTCAAGGGAAGTTTCTCCATACACAACAATAGTGCTTGGTATTCACAAGGAGATGTTATATAGGTTACTGGGAAGACCTATATTTTGGTCTAATGGTTTATTATATTCAACATCATATTTTGAATCATATTCAATGCCAGATTCAACATCAGCATCAGAGGCATTGTCATAGGTTGAAAGTTGTGAGACTCCTCCCAAAACAATGGGACAAATGAGTCTATGAGTAAACTATCTAAAAATTTCATTGTAAATATGCATATTTGTAAATATAATATGCATATGTGTATATATCCTAAATTCTATTATAAGTCTTGTTAGTCACTCATAAATTATAAGAGTGAGAGGGACTCTCTAAAATTTCTATATTGCCACCTTATATGTTGATATAAGTGAGAGGGATTTGGTAAGAGAGTTTCTATATTTCCACCTTATACGATGTTGAGAGTGAGAGGAATCTCGTTAGAGAGGTTTATAGATAACCACCTTACATATAGTTCTAGAGTGAGATGAATCTCGTTAGGGAGATTTCTAGATAGCCACCTATACATATTGTTTTAGAGTGAGAGGAATCTCGTTATAAATATTTCTAAGCCTTTAGACAATAGTATAGACAATTGTATTGTCTTAGCATATGCAAAAGGGATACATATGGATCGAATTGTCTAAGACAACATTCTTGATTATGAAGAACTGAAAGTGAATGAATAGAAGGATACATGTAGTTGGAGCATGTAGATCGAGAGTAGAAAGAGCATCGAAGTAATGAAAAACTTTCTAGAGATGGTAAAGGAGAAATAATCCTCTTCAGAAATAAGAGGCATAAAGGTGCATGCTATAAGCATATTTAAATCACTGTGTCATTTTTGTGTGGATGTATACCTTGAACATAAGAAAGAAAGACAAGTACATGTGATAACCATACATATCAAGTTGTTTTCTAAGGAATGATAGTAATGAACATGGAATTCATTCAGACTCCTACAGATACATCAACAGTACATGAACAATGAGTCCAAAAGGGCAAGGCATAGATCAACATTTGACTTGGTTTCATATTGGCCGAGATGGACTATCTTCAACAATAGGATATGGGAGTGGATGTTGAAATACATGATACAGGTATTGCAGAGATTTAGTGAACAAGACTTTTTATTGTCAGGGAATCTATAAACCAAAACCAGAGCTATCAATGACAATGTTAGAGGCCAGAGTCAGAGCCATACTTTGGAAATACAGATAAAATTACACTAACATAATTCCTAAGATCGAAGATCGAATATGAAGATTAAATTGCAAAAGGTTTAGCAATATGGAAGAGTGAATTATCATCACCAAGTTGTTGAGTATTTATACTTTTGGAGGTCCAAAAGTTCTTCAGTGGGAAGGTGTGATCCAAGAGGATCTAAGGAACGCTCACATAGGTCCATGAGGATTCAAAATACTCACTAAGGTCCCAGGAGATCTATAAAATCTCAAAATCAAACCGTCCCTAATTCTCTCAAAAATATCATCATTGGATAGAGCTCCTTGTCAACTTTCCAACAACGCAAACAAAAAGTGAAATGGAACTCGTATGAAAAAGTTATGAGTGGTCAAAGTTTCGTAAAACATGTCAAAGTCAAAGTCAAAGGGGTAAAAGGGTGACACATGTCACCACTATAAGGGTGACATGTGGCATGACCGTATATATGACATGGCCACACCCCAAGGTGCCACGTGGGCCAATCATACGTTGACTGGGCATATGAGTTGGTAGTTGATTGGGAAAGGTGCAATCTAGTTGGACCAATCACATATTGACAAGTGGAAAGGTTCAACCAATGAGAGGCTGCCACATGGTGACCTCCCATTGGCCTATATTGGTATGGTTTAGTAAAATTATGGAGTCAACGGGGGTCGAACCTGCGACCTCCATAACCTCCCAAAGGTCTAACAAAGCCTCCATTGCCAATGTGCCATGTATTAGTTCTTAAACTTGATATGTTGTTAATATTATTTGAATGGGGTTAAAGTATTGTTTGGAGGGAAAAGGGGCCAAGGGATAAGCCCCTATCCCCTGGTCTATATGTTATGCATGTGACCACATTCCAACAATTTCAGGGGGTTAACATACTATATACCACATATAACATATGGTATACACCATATGTTATAACAACTATCCACATATATAAAACCAAACAAAATATATGCTAACGAGGAGAGGATTGCGGTGAATGGAACCCTCGACCTCCTCCAAATATAGCCAACACCCTAAACACTAGGTCAACAATCCTGCTTATTTCAGGATGCCTCTATATTTAGTGATAAAGTTTCCAAATAGTGTGGATGGAGATTGGAGGGCCCACAACCTATATATGGGCATGGATCCCAACACTTCACGCATTCCCAGGTATGCATAGATCCTGAGGTGGCATGAATCCCAATGTAGAGTATCAATTTTGAGGTCGTATGGATGTCTAAAAGTACGTGCTATGAAGAGGCCAACTATGGTTGTCTCGTAAAGCATGCCATAAGGTATATTGTCCAAACATAGGCAAATTTATACTCGTTTTTCACGATTTTTTGAAAGAATCACGAATTTGAGGTTTATTTTGTGATTAGAGGTCATTTGTAAAAGTATTACTCCAAAATGCCATTAATGAGCATTTAACACATTGTTTTGTGAGCTAAGGAAGGTGTAATTTAGCCAGTTCGGAATTGGTCAACTTTATAGTCAAATTCCTCAGAATTTTGTAAGGATTTCAATGGTGAACTCATTTTCTTGTTTTGAGTAATGGAATTAAAGAGAGTCCATTAAATTGGATTTTGTGAGCCCATATTGTAATGTAATTTTTGTATTTTGAGATGATGGAGAAAAATCATGCTATCTAAAGGGTCTTTGAAGATGGAGTGATATATTCCATATCTATATGTAATTTGAGTTCTTTTATTTTCTGCTCCTTCATCTCATTATTCAACAAACTAATCATCATTTCATGAGTTTTTGGATAAAGAGCACATCATCAAAATTATGCAAATCACCTCAATACGATCAGTAAATTATTCTGGATCAAGTTAGATGTTTCATGTATATATTTAAAAGAATACATGGTGTCCAAATATTTTCAAATCAATTCTAGATTAATCTTAGGGTCCCTAGGATAGGGAACTAGGTCAATCTTGTACAGTTGGATGAAGCATCAAAGAGCTGCAGAGGGAAGTGCAGGGCTGCATAGTATGTGATGAAATGATGACAAAGGTATAAGAAAGAGTGTAGGCTTAATAATATTCAACTGCTATAAAGTTTGAATGGATTGCAAAGGAGAATAAACAAAGGTTATCACATAAAGCATGAAGCTAATCGGTGAGGAATGTCATATGCATGCATAGGGAGTTAAGTAAAATTCCATAGCCTTGAAGGTAGAAATATAATAAAGGATACAAATATTGCTACAAAAGAAGGAAAAAGGATGTCATGAGAGGAGGTGTGACTCATGAAGTGGATGAGTCATCTCTATGTGCAAGTATATGAATGTAAGAAGAAGGGATTGTTAGATATGATCTAACAACATTTGTCTAAAGTACTCAGAACAATAAAGTTGCCTCTATTATTAGAGTGCATAATGAAAGCAGGGTATAGGTGTAAATGTAGGAAAGTAGAATTCCATTTGGAGTAGAGTGGTCTTGAGTGGACAAGCAGTGCTTCATAGTGAATTACTCAAAGAAGTGAAGAGAGGTATTTAAAATTGAGAAAATCCATGGATAGAAAAAATTATTGGAAATGATGACATAAAAGAAACATTTTAGAATTTTGAAATGCCAATCAATGAGAATGGTATTCCACGACTGGTTGGGTCAAGGAAATTGGGAGTGCTTATTAGATTGCAGTGTTAATATTCAGCTAGAGTAGCGCATGTTATAACACTATGAATATTGAGAATTTTATTCAAAATATGTTGGGACATGATTCCTTGCATAAAGGAAGCAGTTGTGAGATGGTAACACTAGTGGACTTAGTGGCTATAAATGTAGAATGTCCAAGTGGGGCTTGGATAGTAGGTTCAACATAGGGGTTGGTGGTGTAGATTTGAGAAGAATGAAAATGCATAGGGCAGTGAGGTTCTACATGAATTAAATGACGACCATCTACAACAACAAATAAATAAATAAATAAAACTAAAATAAATATGTGTTAGAGTGCATGATAGAATTGATGCATGATGCATATAATAAAGATATAATGCATGTGCATGAAATATTAAGTGTTTAATCCATATTGATGTGCATCGGTGCATGTAGGCATGCTTGAACATGTATATGGAATGAATATAGACTAAGAGTAGTCTACTAATTTATATACATGAATTAATGTTGTCGTAATATTTGAATAAGACTAATGATGGATTTTGTATCCAAGAAAAATATTATAGCATGGTTGAGAATGATGTTGATGATACTACTGCATATGAAATCAATCCATATGAAGACAAAGGAGGATGATAAGAGTTATGACTAAGAGAATTGGTGAAGGGAGATAATGAACTTCTACAAAATGTCAAATGATCAGGTAGCATCAAGTAATTTGATAACAATCATGTAGGTATGCATTTGGTTTCTTATGTTGCATAAAATGATGAAGGGAATTGAGGTAATAATCCCCTCAGTTAAAGTTCCATATTTGAAATTAATGTAAAGTTAGAGGTCCTTGAGTATAAACATGTTTTGCAATTGTTGAATGCATATATGAAAAATTTACTTGCATATTATGTTATACTAATTATGAGATCATAACCAAGTCAAGTCAAGCGACATACTCCTATAGTAGCAATGAATTCCATTAGGTATGGCCATGTGTGAGGCCATGATGTGGTTGGAAATGGAAGGGCTATAATTACATACAAATTCTTAATGTTCCTCCCTTGTATAATTGGTGTTTGGGTTGCCACTTCTTTTCCAATGCGGGGGAGCACTAAGGGAATTATATTCCTAGTGTTGTGTATGGGTCGAAGAAGAAGGTATCCAAATGATCGAGAAAATAATTGGGGGAAGAGTATGAATAATGTGTTAAGGATTTTCCTAGACCTTCCAACTCAAATTGTTAAATACATGACATGGATATATGGTATTCCAGAGTCAATGCAAGGATGCATTCTGTAGGTGCATCCATGGGAATTGACATATTGGTTTTAATTGTTAGTAATGTTTGATTACATTATGAGGAGATTGATATGATAGATAATATATGTGCAAGGAATGATGGTTTCATTCCATACAATATGAATAATAGTTGGAAGCAATAGAATTTTAGAATAATATAATTTTGAAATTACTTTGTGGACTGATTGCAAATGATGCAATCAAATGATAATGTACATTAATACTGACAATTGGTTTCACTGAATGAAAGTTGAGAAAATTGGAGGAAAAATGGTCTTGGATATGGAAATGGTGTAAGCCCATAAGGAAGACTGATGCCTTCTACAACAAGTGCCAAAGGAATTATGAGAAGAAAACTCATGCTTGGGAAATTATGTTTTCCTATGTAAACAGATTTGAAAATTTATAATTGAAAATTGTAATACGATGTATCATATTAGATGTATGCATATGATGCAGATGATACGATTTCCACATGTTACATGTTGCTAGTGGAATTATAGTGGTAAGTTGGCATTCTCCTACGCAAGAACACCTTGGAAAATGATGGATTTCGTGAAGAAATGTATAATAGTGAAAGGGATGCCTGAGCCTAGAGGATGAGTACAATAAGAAGAAGCAAGTTGTCGAGATTTCAGAAGGACCAGGTTGTTAGGCTTGAAGAGTGAGCTCTTGTGTGGGATTTTCATTGTTGAAGAACTAGGTTTTCAGGCCTGAAGAGTGAACTCCTGCGTGAATAGCACTGGAGAAACAAGGTTGTTGATGTTTTGTTTCTTGGTATTTTTACTAACAGTGAGTCCATTGAGTTCCCAGTAGTGAGATTACTAATTACCAATGCCAAAGAGACCCTGATAAACAAATGGTGAAACACAATGGACTAATGATAGTGAAGGGTGCACATTCCTTGGGTCAACCCTGATAACATAATGGTACAACCCGATGTACTTAGAGAAATTAAGGGGGTACATTCCTTGTGTTGGGAAGGTCAAAAGAAAGAGAGCAAGTGGAAATCAAGATAGATGTAGGAGAATGCCAGTGGGTTATATAACTATGTTTTGGGTCGAGGTTCCTACATATCTATGGTTTTTGGGTTGGAATGTCTATGTAATTATGTTGGGCTAGGATTCCTGTGCGATATTGGGTTGGAGAGGCTATGTATTGATTAAAGTCCAGAGAGACTAGTTTTGTAATATGCATGAATACATGTAGAGTGTTGTGCACTAAGGACAATGCAAAAATAAATGGGAGGGGAATATAGCATCTCCAATTTTAGTCTTCGTGAATTATAATGTAATTATATAAATTTGAATTAGGATGGTGAGACGATGTGTTGGGGCGAAGAGTTTGTATTGATTTAATGTGGTTGGGGGGCGAATTATATATTATGTGCATTGAAATGATTAATAAAAGTAATAATCATTGGTTGCGATATGAGAGGGATGAAAAACAATGGGAGGATATGATTCCACAAGGGAGAGGGGGTCCAAGGGGGAATTATGCATGGGTATTAATACAAACCCACAATCTTGAAATTATATTATCATTGTGTATAAACCTTCTATTTGATGTTGAGTGTTCCCAAAGTCAATCATTAAACTCGTGTAAGAGGGCGGGTGTGAGGAGTCACATCCCAAAGTTATTGGGAGCATGGGAATGAGTATGTTCATCTCAGGTAATAGTTTAATTCATGCAAGTGAGCAAGGAGAGGAAATTCATATGGGTAGAGGAGCTGGGAATTGGCCATTCACGTTTTTTCATGGAGAGCAATTTTTACATGCAAATTTTGGGCAACAAGAGATGAGATAAGTGAAAGGAAGATAACTAACCCTGTTGTTCTTGAAGGAAGCCATGGTTTGGCTATGTTTTATGCTGAGAAAGAGGCATATGTTCCTATGAAACATGATGTAAGCATGTAGTGCATTCCCTGTAGAGGAAATGGTTCAAGAGCCTTGAGAAGGATGTTATGAGCACTCCTGAAGTAGATGAGAGTTCCTAGAGTCCCAAGCTGAGAGATTCATTTCCAACCAATTAAACTAGAATCCACGATAAACAAATGGTACATCCCGAGGGACTATGAGCAATGAAGGGCATAAATTCCTTGGGTTGTGCAGGTTGTAGGGGAAAATAAATGGAGGATTGGAATTGTCGTGGGAGTAAATATTTTAGTTTTGGGATGCTGAGTGGAATAGGAAAGATAAGAATATGTCAGACACTACTACATATTGAAAAATTTGCGATGAATACTTGTGACGAAAGTAACCTTTTGTCGTAAAATTGAAGATAAAGAGTTGAATTTTTATTTATTTTTATAAATCCATCTCGCATTTGTCACAAGAGCGATGAAAAATTTGACTATCGTTGCAAGTGCGACGAAACCAGATGTACTTCACAAGAGAGATGGACATGAAGATAATGGACTCCCATCTCTCTTACGACAACCTTTGGCTATCATCGCAAGAGCGATGATTCAATGATGACCACTACACTATTTGACAAAGTCAACATTGACCATTACATTATTTGACAAAGTCAACATTGACTTGGTCAACATTCATCGCTCAGGAAACAATGAAAATATCTATAATATTTTTCAAATTAGAGATGTTGTGACAATCTAATTGCTATAACAACGACAATTCCTAAAGGGTATTTTTGTGCGGAAGAATGTCGCAGAATATTAGAGGTGGGAAAAAAAGTAAAGCAGGTGAAAATGTTGAGGGTAGATATTATTTCTCTTGCAAAACATGTTGCACTACATGTCCCGTAAGAATTTTAATAGCAATAACTACAAAACATTATAGGAAATATGGGAAATTTGATGGGGGAATCAAATGAATATCGTCCCATGGTAATTAGCTGTATATTCATTATCTGTTTTTTTATTGTCGATTTTATATAAAATTATATATATAGTTTGAATATTTGTTATAGTACACACTAATTTTACATGATTGTTTATAATTATAAAGTTAGAGTTTCCCTCTAACTTTCTGCAAAATATTGCACCAAGTAGTACTAGTAGAAATGATGTTGTACAAGCTGAGGAACATGATCAAGCAAATGAGGATCTCACGGAAGAAGATGATGGGACAAATCAAGTTAATGATCCCATGGAAGAAGATGATGGGAGAAATCAAATGATTCAATAATTTTTTGCTCAGCCAGATGAGGATGGGGACAATGATGGTATTTATGATGAACCTGTATTAGAAAAGGAAAATAAACGACTTTATGAAGGCTCAAGAGCAAATCTTCTCTCTACTACATTGTTGCTAGTGAACTTAAAGGTTATGAATAATTTGTCGAACACTTGTATGACACAAATCCTAAGGTATGTAATATGTTTCATCTCATATACATAAATGTTGACTTTTTTTTCTATTTGTTTTTAGTGTTAATTAATGTGTAAAATAAGAATGCAATTTTTACGATTAATATTCTTTACATTAACTAGTTATTTGTTATGTTGTAGATTGTTAGGTGAWTTTTTTTTACCATCGTCAAATATTTTACCTCACACATATCGAGATTTGCATGCCATTATGAGAGACATTGGAATGGATTATAAAACTATAGATGCATGTCCTAATGATCATATTATATATTATGGAAAACATGCTTCGAAAACAGAATGCCCGCAATGTCTTATTAGTAGATATTGAACCGATCAAGTAACAAAAAGGGTGCCTCGAAAGATTCTTCGTCACATTCCCATAATTCCACATTTGCAATGATTTTTTTAGGTGTGAAATCATAACATGTTTATGGATTACCATGCACATAACATAAGTGGAGATGGTATTCTTCGAATTCCTGCCAATGGTTATGCATTTAGGGAAATTGAGGAAAAATGGGAAGATTTCAAAGATGAACCTCGTAATGTTAGGATTTCATTGGCAACTGACAATGTTAATCCATTCAGAGAGCTTAGGTCTATTTACTCAGTGTGGCCTATTTTTTTTTTATCAATAATAACATTCCTCCTTAGATGTCAATAAAGAGGGAGTGTAGAATTCCTGTAGAAACCATTCTAGTTAAATTGAACACATGCAATTTTATGATATTCAAGAGATGAGAGAAAGTTTTTGCTCCATAAATCAAAGAATTATATTAATAAAAAATGAATATACATGAG
>ML793088.1:302106-312640 GCA_009831015.1 Picea engelmannii
TTTTTAGGAAAGGTGGTGTTTGATGAGTATAGGAACCTCCTCCCTAAGAAAAATAGGTATCGTACTACTCAAAAACATCTTTTCAATGGGAAAGAAGAGGTTGGTTTAAAACCACAAAGAATGACACCTCACCTATGGAGGTTGGAATATAATATAAATTGTCAAGATACACAATTTCTTTATGTATCATATATATAATGTTTTGAATGTTTATTTTAATCATTGAATTTATGTTACCATATTTGGTAATTATTTTTGTGATTTATTTTATTCTTCATGAAGGCCGCCATCATGAAGGTACTAATAATGGGCTTCCACGAGGAATGAAATGTTATCCCACTCAATTCATGAGGTTTCCCTACTATGAGGAGATAAAAATAGTTCATTTGTTTGATACAGTGCATATAGGGAATAATGTGACAGAAACGTTATGGTGAGTCATAGATGGTAGGAGGGATAAAGACAAAATTGTCAAAATTTGTACTCACATTCAGGAAGCCAATCATGCAATGTGAAGTGTGATCCAATCAAATAGAGATGGACTAGACCGAAATAACCTTCCATGGTTATTAACATAGCAACAAAACAATGATGTAAAAGAGGTTATTCAAATAATTAAATTTCCCACGCGTTTTGCTTCAACGATAAATAATATCTTAATGAAGAAAGGTGAATTTGGTGGGGTAAAAACACATGATTGGCATACCTTCATTAAGGTAATAATTTTGTTATACATATTTATACATATTGGTATTATACATCTTTTAAGCTTTTTAATTTTTTTGTCTACTTTGGTTGAAACAACTAACGATTCATTTTTTTTTGTTACAATATGTTCTACCGCTATCTCTTCCAATCGACTTTGACAACAATGTCAAACAAGTTATATATGAGGTAAGTAGTTGTGGTTTATATGAAAAATGTTCTTTCAATTTGTTTTTGTACTTAATGAAATGTGTTTTACTTGTAATGTAATATACTATATTATGTTATGTTGAAACATGTTATTCTATTGTGTCATGATCTCATGTAGATGGTTGTCATTGAAAGAAATCCATGAAGATGATATAAAGTATTGGTAGAGAGAAATTCCTTGGCTAATGCGTGAAAAGAAAAAGTATTTATCTCCAACATTTTTCAATGCACAAGGACACTACCTCATACACCAAGTTGAGGAGATTGAAATTTGTGGACCTTTACACACAAGGCCAATGTGGATGGTGGAGAGGCACTTGAAATCATTGAAGGCTTTGGTTAAACAAAGAGCATGTACTGAGGGTTCTATGGTGGAGGGATATATGGTATATCAATCCATGGTGTATATTATTCAGTATCTTCCTAAATTAGCAACACCAACTATGCATGTAGTGGATCACATTTGGGATGTGAACTCCATAAAAAAATTTGAAGATTAGGAGCACCTGTTGGGGAAAGGTAGAATGAAAAAAATGAGAGGTAATATATTAATAATTGTGGAGATTTATATTAATACATATAAATTTTCATTGTTTGTGTATATGATCATTCTCATTAATATATTAATATATGTTACTTCATAAATTATTAATACTTACCATGGACATTATAACTAATATTTAATATTGGTGAATTATGATTTTTTGATTCAGTTGCTCAAGATTGGGATGCATTGCATTTATACATTGCAAACAATCTTGATTGGATGAATGTATAGATTGAAAGATGTAAACAACATCATGGTGGTAGGTTATCATGGAAATGATCGTCTGAATTGGTTAGAGAAGCTTGTCATAACGGAGATGACAACGTTACACAAAGGGAAATTGATTTAACATATGGTTTGAAAGATGGAGAGGAAAGAAAATTCACCCATTTTATTTAGTTATTTTATATTATATTAATGTGACTACATGTGTACTTCTATATATTTTTAGATACTTTTCAAGTTATATAAATATGTTAATTTATTAATTAACAATGCATCTTTTACATATATGGAATATTGCAGTTGAAACACCACAAGGCTATGTGGTGCAATGGTCATAAATTTCACATCAAACAATTGGATGAAACCATGAAAAACTTTGATAGTGGGATAACTGCAGTATTCCAGGTCACTAATGTTTCCTCTAAAAGTGACAAACATCCCCGAGAATTTGAATATGGATAATATGGGTATTTGAATGAAATACTTGAGTGTGACTTTAATTCCTTCAAATTAGTTATGTTCACGTCAAATGGTATAGGTTACAAATGCATGAATGCGATGAGGAAAGAACTGTTATTCAGCATGCCAATGGATTTACGATGATTAAAACAATGATGTTTGAAAGAGGGCATGATCACTATGTTTTTCCAAGCCAACGTGAATAAGTATTTTACTCAAATGTTCGAGGTGAGAGGGATTGGTCATTTGTTGTTAGATATGATCCAAGAGGAAGGCCAGTTAAGTATACTAATGTACATGAAAAAGATGACATTGAAGAATAATATGATTCACTAGATCAAACAAAGACAGAAGATCATGTAGGGTCAATAGACGAAGAAGATCATGATCCATGCGTAGGAGACAATGCAGTTCTTGATGACGATGTAGACGAAAATATGCTCAAAAATGACATTGATGACGATGCTGATATAGTCAATCCTTTCAACACCGTTTCTAAATTGGATGATGATACAGATGTCGAGTTCGATGAAGAAGAAGATACAGATGTCGAGTTCGATGAAGAAGAAGATACAAAATAAGGATGATTATACAGATGTTGAGTTGGATCAGGTGCATGACTATATATTTTAATTTGTATGAATTATTCTCTTAAAATAATTTACTTATGTCATGGGCTATTTACATGTTTTTAAGTTTTATGCGACATTTTTATATCCTATGTTACATGTTTTTTAATTATTATGTGAAACCTGAAAATAGTCGCCAATATACTAAAGTACGTTGTAAACTAACAATACCATTTACAAACACATAATTTCATTTACCTTGAATACTTTTTGTTTTTGTAATTTCTATGCATGAATCTTAATTACTAGGTTGCTTTCGATTATTTTCTATTTTATAGATTGGGTATTGGGGAATTGAGAGTGATTTGAGGGGGAGGGGAGGGGCCATATGAGCTTCCACCTTCACGTGGTTGGCCTTGTTCAATAGAGGATAACTTATTCTTGAAAACAAGAGAATCTCGTTCATTTTTATACCATCATGATCGTAGATAGACTATTTGCGTGCCTTAATGATATGGGAGGGTTTCTAGAATCAAATTTGACTCACACACCCACTTGTTTCCATCATCAATTTGACTCCCAAAGACAAATGTTATGGTCTAATTTTCCCAAACTATGCCCTAATTTTCCCAAACTATGAATGGGTTAGGACTAGAGTCAAGCTCAACATGGTCTTCTTTCCCCACTAATTCTATCGAGTTCATTCCCTTGGATGTGGTTTCTCTAGAATATAGTAGTTAGGGACAATGGGGAATCGCGTTAATGATCCATTCATGCACATCACTAATTAGATGACAATCCATTTGGATACCTTAAGAGATTCATAGTTACTCTCGTCGTTTACCCATGCTTGGTTGACTTTATTCACTTTGACATGTAGAGCAATGGGAATAAATCACATTGTGTCTTTAGAAGGGTTATGGGTTATGGGTTGATGATTTAGAAGGTTAGGGGGTGTAGATTCAAGGTCTAATTTAGGTGATTATTAACACATTAACCCCTATCATATAATATATAATATATTAAATATTATATATGCATATTAATTATTAAATATATACAATTATAATATATATAAATTATATATAATAATCCAAACCAAAAATGAAAAAATTACATTTCAAACCTATTACATTTCAAACCCACGCGTGCGTGAGGAGATAAAACCGTGAGGAGATCACACAAGGAGATGAGATGAGGAGATCCGAGGAGAGAAGAAGAGGAGAGCTAAGGAGAGCCGAGGAGAGAACACCGCGAGTAGCTTCCCAAACCTTGAGATCTGTGCGAGGGAACATCAGAGAAGGAGATCTAAGGCACGATATTGCAGGAGACAGAAGTCACATAGGGTGGAGGAGACCGAGCTAGAGGGAACATTGTGATCACGATTGAGAATGATGCGTGGTTGTTACCATCATTCACTTTTCATTATTGTCCAAATTTATTTGGAAAACCTTCACATTGTAAATAAATCCAATGAATCGAGTTGATGATGTTTTCTCACCTGTGTTTGGGAGGGTGGTTGTTAGCATGCATAATTTCCAGGCATGGTGATAATTTTTCCATCATGTTAATGCATTTAGGAAGGATCTACTTCACCAAGAATATGAACCCCCTTAAGCATTCCATTTTGATCAATCTGAAGAAGGTCATCATGCCTTCCTTCCCAACATGATTTTTTTGCATTGAGATCCAACTTTTAAAAATATGGATCACACCAACCTAATTTTCTTATGGGAGAAGGAAGACAATTGTGGTAGAGAGAAATCATACCAGTGGGCGGGACAAGGAAATGTAGGGATGAGGAGGTCATATTAGTGTCTTTGGATTAAATATCCTTTGTGAATAGAAATTTTGTGGATGGATATTACTCTTATATCTTTAACATAGTCATTCCCTCAATGTTTATTGAGATAAACATAGATTTTCACCTTTCTTAATTTCACAATTGTGAGGCCATTGAAGCCTATAAGGGAGTCGAATGATTCAAGAGGAGAGGGGTTGGCTCAAATGAAGAAGAACATTCCTATTTCCCCCTTTTGGGATTGTGATCACATAATAAGAAGGAATAACCTCTTCAAGGATGTCCCTTAACCATGGATTAAGAAAAATACCAAGGGCACTTTCCTAGTCATTGGAATGATTAAGGAAAACAATCATAGACATAAAAAAATTATATGTAAAATATAAATAAAGAGAAGTATATGTGCAATATATCAGAATAAAATAAAATATTATTAAACTTCTTCAAGATCCACAATTAACTCCAAGAAAACCCCCTCAAAGTTGGGCACTCCTCAATAAATGTGGAAAGATGCTCAAAGTAGGGTTTGACAAAGTCTTTTTTGCCACCTGTCGCTCTCCTTTGAAGTGCTTCCTCAAACCATTCTCTTCTAACATGTTCCTTCCTTTAAATAATAATTCAAACCTCAATATAGTGGAACAATCCTCTTTGTTTGCATACATAATCCTTGATCATGCCATACAATCATTTTATATTGCCTTATAAGGTGGAGAGTTCCTTCCAAGTTGAACTTTAAACCATGTTCTTATGGTTTAGCTGTCATGTGTCCTCTCCTTAGCTAGATAATTTCTCAAGAATGTGTGCTAAGAAATTATTATAACCACTTTTACATGGGGTGCTCCTCATCTAATTTTTACTTTATCCTTATTTCATGGCTGGGAAGAGTCAAATCTGCCACTTGGTACCCATTTTGACTTCATCAAGATGGGTACTCCCTCTAGACATTGATTAATTGGGAACTCACCTAGAGATTCTTAACCTTCACTAAGTTGGGAATCCACATGCATGAGTGCCCCTACTAATTTAGGTAATTTCACCCTCTAATTTTGCATCCAAAACTAAAGATATAAAATAATTATTTAAAACTTTGAATATAGAAAAAAAAGTTCAAAAATTAGAACTAGGTTGAGGATGGACTACTCACTATTTGGGGGTTCTAATTATATTATATTATAATGTGGCAAGATGATAGTGGAAAAGGGAAAGGCGTAGAACATGTAATTGATTATCAAATTTGACTTTCATTTTACATGAATTTTATTATTTATTTATATAATTTTATTTTTGTTCTGATTAGTTATTTCATTTGTTTATATAACTGAAATAACATTGATTTTCATGTTGAAATTATATGTAGTCAGAAATCCATGTTGATCATGATTCCGCCAATGAGGAGGGGTTGTATTCATCCCCTGATCCGATGGTATTAATAAAAAGAAAGATCATTAAAGCGAACAAGGAACTTGATAGCTTGTTAAACTATCCAGATCAAACTCCTGACGTCCTAGAAAGGAACAATCTCCTTATGTCACAATTTACACATATAAGGTAATAACCATAATTTAAAGTGTTTTTTTTAATGTACTCATATGTTCAATTATGAAACTTTGTTTTTTTAACTTTTACATTATCTCACAAGAAAAAAAAAAAAAAAAAATTATAAAGAGATTTTTGGAACATGTTCAGCCCAATGTTAGTAGTAGTGGTGGCACTGCAGAGACACCACAGAGTTCTGACGCGGGATGTCATACAACTTCTAGAGTACTATTTACTTATCCATATTCTACACCTAATTTATATAGGAGACATGACACGCACCGTCATGCATCCACACAACGATCAAGCTCTAGAGGTGGTGACATAGATGAGGCTAATGATGTGGCTAACATGGTTGCATTTCCTGGAGCTAGACATGTGACCAGAACGAGGACCCTTCCATGTACATTTTTTTGTCAACGATAATGGACTTCCATTCAAACAAATAAGACTCCCAAGTAGTTTTTCATATTTTAACTATTTCATGTTGTCCATATCATACACAAATCATCTAGATTATTATTTTTAAATTAATGATCATATCTTTTTGTGTGTAGGAAATGACCATTTTTATAGGCACCTAGAGAGTAAGGCCTTGTTGATTTTTGGGGAAACCTTACACATGAGCTCGAATTTCCAGAATTCCAACCTCAAAAAAGAACTTATGGATTATCTCGAAGGCCTCTTTGGAGTAGACACGTTCAATAAAAAAATGATCACCTCTGTAAAAGGAGAATATTTAAAATATATGCAAGATGTTTATAGACGAATCTTGGTAGGAAACCCTAGGTATGAGAGTACTCCCTCAATTCCATAGAGGGAATGGAAGGAGATCATTGATGATGCAAAATAAACTATATTGAAAAAATCAGGAGAAAGAATAACTGGTACCCCAAGGTAAATTACAATATTTTGATTTCAATACCTTTAATTTTCTTTATATCTAAATAAAAGTGTGGTATATAACATGCTTGAAATTTTTTATGATAGGTTGCATGACATTTCAAAGGCAACCAAAGAAAGGAATTCCAAACATGGCCAAAACAAGCTAGGCCAGGGCGGCTACTCGAGGTTACAGTCACAAATCGTAAGTACCCAAACATCTTAAGAATATTATTTGTATCGCCTTACAAATTTCAATTTATTGCAACCAAAAACATTAAAAAAACATGCTCTTATGCAATGCAGGGTGATGACTTCGTAAATGAAACCACGAAGGAAAACCTCCAACTTGGTTGCAAGTATGGCTATAAAGTCGTGGTTGATTGTAGGAAAAGAATGGGGCAGACTCCAATATCCCGTTTGCAGGATAAGGTAAATAAAAATCAGTCTACATTAACCTTTCATTACTTATAAAATACGTAAATGTTTGATATTTTCCATAACTTTAATGTCTTACTTTGTTTTAATTAGGGGAGAAACACTATCAATGAAACCATTAGCACTAGACAACAAAGCGTTCACAGTGCAGCGCGACGAGAAGATCATGGTGCTCCCCAACAACCTCATCCCAATGGGGTGAAACCCCAAGATGTTCTTGTGACTGAGGCCCACAACGATAAAATGGTTGTATATTAATCATTTACTTAATAATTTTGTACTTATAAATTTTGTAATTCTAATTTTTATTACTTATACATTTGCGATTTTGTCCTTAAATTTTTTTGTGTTTCAATGGCAGAGAATGTCGTAGTTGAGGCTCCTCAACCTAAAGATGATCAAGAGAACAGGGCAGTCATTCCAACGGTGCCGACTAGTGGACCAGCAGGTAAAAAAATACATTACTGAGGTTTTTTTTAATATTAATGAACTACTTCAATGATATTTAAAAATTGGCCATATAAATTTAATATTTTTTGTTTTTGTAGTTGATGGCCCCTCATAGCAGCCTCCATGTTATGGGTACGAGACCAGGCATGCTTGGCGTGAAAGGACTGAAGCAACATCAGTTGTTGAAGAGCACCCAGTAAACGAAGATATGGACATGGATGAATTACTTAAGAACTAGAAAACACTAAAGAAGACTAAAATAAATTGATGATGTATAATAATTTTATAAGACAGATAGATGTACATTATATAGATAGTATGTTTGTAACATTTATTGAATGATAAATCTCATTTATAAAAATTATTTTTTATGACATATGCCTTTGAATGGTAAACCTCATTTATAGCTTTACAATCACTTTTTATCAATTTTGAATATTTTTAATGCATATTTTTTAGTAGAATATAGATTGGGTATTGGGGAATTGAGAGTGATGTGAGGAGGGGGGTGGGGTGGGGATATGAGCTTCCACCTTCACATGGTTGGTCATTTTTAGTAGATAAAAAATTTATTGGATCCGTTTATTCTTGGAGAAAACCTCTCTCAATCCAACGGAGCAACAACATAGTCAATGTTGACTTCGTTGTTGCTCCTTCAGATTGAGGGAGGTTTGCTCCAAGATCAGACGACTCTAATAAATTATTCTCGAAACCAAGAGGATCTTATTTAGGCCATCACATATGATATATGTGTGTGTGCCACTATTTAATCTCCTCTCATATGGATTTTACAAAAAAGAATATCAATGGTGTTTACTATTTGCAATCTTGTCGGTTTTAATTTCTATTAGGATTTATTGACATGTCTAAATAGATTTTTTTGGTTTTTACTAAAAACTAAATATAATTATGTTTTTATTTACTACAGTATGTAGTTCATGCATTTTCATATGCTCTATATGTTTTATCAATGCAATGCTACACATTAGAATATCAAAGATCAGGTATGTCTTATCTTTTTTCTTCTTTTTATGTCTTCTTAAGGTTCCTTTTATTTATTTATTTTTACATTGCCATCATTTGTGGGCCACTATGGGGCCAATCATTCTATGCAATGAACCACACCCAAGTATGTATCATATATGATTCCCTTTAGTTCATCATATCATATGATTCACACAACTAATCTAATACTTCAACTTGGTTTTGTGTGGTTGTGTATAAGTAATCCCCTGGATATCATAGTATAAGCATAACCATCATTATGAAATAGAGTATTTGAAATGAATGAGATATAGATACCACTTCTGAGTAGAAATTACAAATCATAGGAACCAATGAACCTAAATACTCATCTCGAGTTCCAAGAAGATGGAAATCAAACATCCCACCAGCCTAAAAGTGGATAGGGGGTTGAATGTGTTACACCAATGACCTCTATACACTCCTATGATATTTATTACTCTCCTATGCTATTTATTGTAATATTTATTATTTTGTTGTAGAGTACTTCTTTAGCACCAAAGGAAATTATTCCACTCTTACCTCTAGAGAAAGAGAAACTTGAAAATGATTTAGCTATAGACATTTCTACCAATCTATTAACCGATGTCATTCCACCAACACTTGGAAGTTGCATTGCACCAGAATTATTAAATCTATCTAACAATTCCTTAGAAGGTTCCATTCCATATTCACTTGGGTATCTACAAAATCTCATGGACTTGGATGTGACCCCAATTGTTTTTAGTAACATTGGCACGAACACAAAAATATCTTTGGAAAGACTTGAATCCCAATGGGAGAAATATTAATTAACCGACAAATCATTGCTAACACAAGATGAGATCCATATTGCTTATTAAATTTGAGAAATTTATTGTGGAAAAAAAGTACCAGCTAGCAAAAGTTCAAAGACTTGGCCGGATAAACAAGGAATCAAAACTTCAAATTGAAAACCAACCTATCCTCTAAATAAAATATCTCTTACTATCATTTTTATGAAATATATTATTGTTACATATACAAAGGGTGACAAAAGGGGAGTAATTATASTAGAGAAAATGGGGAAAATCTAAAATCGGGGCAAGAAGTGTTGGTTGTGGAGCCTAATTATCTTCCTGATGCAGAGGTCCTTTGCTTTCAGCCGTGTCTATATCCCATGAAGTATTTACACCCCAGAAGTATGTACACTCTTCCACGCGGGGGAGTGCAGAGGGGGGGTACCCCCTCTACGGGGTTCGGGGGGTCCATCCCCTCGGTTGGGGGGTCTGGGGGCAAGCAGGCCCCCAGCGGGGGTTCGGGGGCAAAGCCCCCGAAGCAAAAATTGCCTATAAAAGTATATTGTAATTTCATTGTAAATCTGGACCGTTCATTATAAGGTCGCAGATCTAACGGTAGAGATTATGTTAGGGTTTTTTTTCCCTAGAAGGCAACCCTCTTTTATGAGGGAAATGTATTGCAGCTATGGACGAGGGTGAATATGGTATTCTGAGAGAGGAGACTGTGAGAGAAAGAAGAGGAAGTTACAGCGGGTTTTTGCTGTAGGTTGTATCCCTTCATTTGCTGGATAATAATAAAGGAAGGACCTGGCAATTTCTCTGGTAGACGTAGCCCACATTGGGTGAACCACGTAAATCTGTGTCTCTCTTGTATTGTATGTCTTCTGTGTTTTTTGTTTCTGCATTTGTTTTATTTTATTGCTCCACGGTC
>ML793089.1:21679-55822 GCA_009831015.1 Picea engelmannii
GAAGACGGACTCATTGCAGAAAACCTGAAATTCCAATGTATGCGGACGGATTAAATAGTATTATTTTTGAATGCCCGCATTCATTTGATGGCAGACCTGGAATTTCTTAATTTTCTTAAAACTCTTGGATTTCTTTATTGATCTCTGGAAAAGACTGATACTATGTCTCTAATCCAGCGCCATAAGTTTGATGATTTCCAGTGGGCGTGGTCAACAGGATATCTACAGAAAAAGCTGTTTGAACTACCCTTATTACTCTTGCAGCGACCGCTTGAAGAAATCAGGTGTTAGAGGAAAGACTTTTGGAGAATGGTCCTGTTGATTGAGTACTGCTTCCTCCCTGTTTAGCAGCAGAGTAGTGAACACTCGCATGAGAAGAGCATTGGATTTCAGCAGGCGCGGAAGTTATGCATCGCCTTGAATGATTACACAGAGTTGAATCATCGGGAAGCACTAAGCCATGCAGAAAAGCGTTGCTGCTACTATTCGCGTCGGTGGTTTCATTCATCATGGTGGGAGGCGGTGTCGTTTTTTCCTGTAAGCAAAATGTAGGGCAATGGGGGCACACAGATGACTTTTGCGATATACCAGATATTCCAATCTGCTGGCTGTAGCTTTTGTCCTTCGGTTTCGTTCTTTGCCGACACTTTTCTCTGGCCTTTGCTTTAAACTCCTTTGGAGGTACAGCATTAACTGTTTCTCTTGTTCTACGGTTCGAAGCCACTGACCTCATTGCCACGGATCTCTGTTCTCTCTTTTCCCCGTGACCAATGGAGTCTATGCTGTTGCTTTCGGTTGTCTTTGCTGTAGACAGCTTTTGCCCTATGCTGGTTCTTGCTGCTAAAATTTCGTCATGGCGATTCCCACGACGATCCTCGCTGTCGGAGAATGTATTCTCCTGTGAGGAGCTGTTCAGGTCTCCAGTTTGAACACACGATGAAGCAACAGCAGTTATGTTGGAATCTACATATTGCGATCTGTGCGAAGTAGAGATGGAAGCCGGTTGAGGTAACTCCCGAATCGCATCCTCGGCTTTTTCAATGAGCCATTCGACAGCTTCACTTGGTTGGTCGAACCCAAGCATATCTTGCACGAAATAGAACATCACAGCCGTTCGCACAGATAACTCCATTCTTTGGTCCCTTGGTCCATTCGAGGTAAGTACCATAGTATGCTGATCCTGGCTTCCTGAAGATGGAGAAATCCCTGATGCATCAAAGTCACGTGCGCTCCTTCTAACCCTAAAACCCTTATGTACTCTCCTCTCACCAGGAATGTTGGCCGCCATCTCTTTACTGAAGTTGAACGCCTCTTCCCCCATGAAATCCTGGTTTCCTACCAAAGTATTCCTTCCCTCGTCTTGCGTTGTCAGAGTCCGCTCCTCCTCTTACAATTTGTCTTCCAATGAGATGATCACCTCTGCGTCCTGGAAACAAACCAAACTGAAACTAATGTAAGCCATAGATAGAATACTGTTCATGTCCGAAACACTCCAAATCAATTATAGCTTTATTCACTTCTCACGCTGGCAAAAAGCACTGAGAGTGAATTTCCCACACGCTTCGTTTGTTTTTGTTTTATTTTAAGGATACATAAAACTTGATGTTTTTGTACGTAGTTTACAAAACTGATTGCGCACATAGAGGAACGAAAAAAATTAGTCTAAATTTATGATGTTTAAAAACCCTAAAAATCAAAACAGTCGGTAGTAGGTACAAACTTCCCAATTAAAAAAAAAAACCAAGGGAATTTTTTAGATTTATATCTCGTGTCAACCTAGGTGCACTACAGTATGAAAACGTATAAAGAAAAAACGAATAAATAAAGTAAAATAATAACATTTAAATATCTTTAATATATTAATATCTTTATTAAATAAAATAAAATAATAACATTTAAATATCTTTAATATATCAATATCTTTATTAAATATGATAGTTAAATTAATGTAATCTGATAAAAAAAAATCATATATAAATAAGTAAACATAATAATAAAAACCTAATTAAAAACTAAAATAAACTAGCTAAATTGCATGTTTAAAAGCGCATAGATGAATCTATACTACTTCTACTTAATAAATAAAATACCTTACATTGATGACCCTGTATCAAAGATGAATCTCTACTTTTAATAAATAAAATACTTACATATATCTCTCCTTGCCCTAAATCGAAATTGTAACAACACTGGTGAAATTACATGGTATTGCAAAATTAAACTAATTTCATAATGAGATTAGTAGAATTTCAAGTACCAGGTTTTCTTATCAGGCACTGTATACACCGCGAGTTAGTCTTCGCCTTTTATTTAGGGTTTCCAGGTGAAGACAAGCGCTTGAACAAAGCTGTGGAAGTTCTGTCGTCTGCAAAGATATCGTGCCAAAATTCAGTGTTACAGTTTATTTACCAACAGGAAATCTTGTACTATAAAGATTCTACGCTTCAAATCATGCGGTAAATAGCGCTTTAAAATTTAGGGTTTGTTCTGCAGCATGCATTTCCGTAGTTCTGTTAATTAGTCGACATAAACCCGTTCTCTAATTGCGAGTTGCAAGCAGTCTAATCTAGAAAAAACTGGCAGACTAGTCAGTTTCTTTCAAATCCACGCATGCAATTAAATATGACTGTTGCACGGCATTATTCGGAAATGGATCCAAGCACAACAAAAAGGCCTCACGTATTTAACCTAGTTCTTAATTATATGTAACCTAGTTCTAGCAACATTCAATATGAACTCACACCTCCAACAGAATCAGGCATTAAGCAGCGCAAGTAAATTACCTTATTTTTCAAAACGTAAAACATCGAACAGGCTTTTCAATTGAATATACGACGATCTAGTCTGCAAACTAACTGCAGCCAGGCATGTAAAAATTAGAAGATTGCAGGTAGCGCTCATTAATTTATGAGTATGAACCTATGGTTCAGCAAGAGAACATCTGCTTCATAGAGTTCAGAAAACGGCTCATACCGCATGCATATATATAAGAGTGTATGAGTAGATACCTATGAGATAAGGTTTGAGCGGACGAGGAAAACTTTCGTTGCAGGTTGATGCCAGCTGAGATTTTCCACTTTTAACTCAAATAATATATTGGTGGATGATGGAGAGACCACTGTCGACTTTGGTCGACCTTCAGAGTACCTCTCCCTCTTCAATAATGCTTATCTTTAGCAGTGGTGGATAGAGAGAGACCATAGTGCCCAGACAGCTGCTTGAAAATGATTCTGCTGGTGTTACAAGATTCCACTTCACATCACCGCTAGGGTTTTAACATATGAACGGCTCTCAAAGAACGCATGTGCCGTACAAGGAATAGAGTGATGCATCTATCATTCGGTTCTTCGATGTACACGTATCACCATATGGCATGCGTGAAAAGTAGGCCGACAATAGCCTACAATAAATTCCAACCTTTTGCAGCTGGTTGCCAATCTGTCTCTACTTTTTCTAGTTTAATGTTTGAATTTGACGGAAGTAATTATGACCTTGCTCACTGAAGTTACAGGTGTCACGTGCTACAGGCAAACCATACCAAACCCCTCTTCGTTGCAACACGCGTAGTCGCCTTATCAGGATGGTACAACACGTGCACTCGCCCTAGCAAGATCGTACAACTATAACATAGTAAAAATAAAGGCTCTGTCGATGCAGATATTTCTCTCATGTTCGCATGTGGTAGAAGGCGGGAAATATTCCAACACTTATAGCGGATTTTAAAAATAAATGGGGATGTCAGAAACAAAGTAGAGGTTGACAAATTTTATTTTATTTTTTAAAATTCGTTCCATCAGAATTTTGTAGAAAAATAGTTTTGCATGATTTATTTAAGGTTTTGATTTAATTAAGACCATATGTAAATGATTGAAATTTTAAAAAATAATGAATTATTGTAATAACTAGCCCGTATTAGAAATCATGTCCATGTACTTCAGTGATTTGTCATTTCTTAAACAGGGATTTATAAGTTAACAGCATTATTATTTTAGGACAAATTAGTTCTTTAATATGCCTCTTCTCGAAAGAGAGGATTCCATCATTATAATGGAAAAAGTAATTAAATTAATGTAGAGAGAGTAGCATTTTGAAGATTTTTTAAATTAATAATAATAATAATACAAATTTACTTAAACAAATATTTATTAAAATTTCATCATTATAATGAAAAAATAATTAAATTAGTGTAGGTGAGAGTAGCATTTTGAAGATTTTTTAAATTTAATTTTTTTAATTTAATAATAATAATAATATAAATTGTCTCCGACGTGTGTAGGACAGTCGGTGACGGAGTGTGTTGTTAAGCCACTTCGTGATGTTAAAGTCACCGATTCGAAACCTGTGGGGACAAAAAATCCAACCATGTTAAGGGTTGGTGTGGCTCAGGCCGGGTGCGATCCTCGGGTGATTTTGACGGCTTAGATGCCCCTGAGTCGCGGTTTCTCAAGCCACGGGTTAATCGCGTAGCCAACAGGTCTCGCACAAATTAACAAACAAAAAAAAAATAATAATAATATAAATTTACTTGAACAAATATTTATTAAAATTATAAAAAAATTAATGTAAAATATATAAATTTAAGAAAAAAAACTTGTGAATCTAAGCTATATTCTAGGAAATTTTAGATGCAAATTCTAACTTGTGAATCTAAAGAAAATAATACAATTTCTTTCAGGGACTAGAATTTTGACCTTTAAAATATCTATGAATCCTCTAATGTCGCGGACAACATTCAAACTATTTCTACAAAGGAGGAAGATTTTTCAATAGAACACATAGAGTTTAGGGTTAAGTTGCCTAAGGACATGGAAGGATACCAAGTAGAAATCTTAGAAATTGGAGGTTCTCATCCCTTAGATCCACAAGCTCTTCGATTTAACAGTCAAGAAAGGCTTCCCTAAACCTTGGACTCAAATCCTCATTGCACCTATTTTTAAAAGCGGGGATAAAAACAATCCCTGTTATTATAGGACCATTATGATTAGCCCCCTCTTAGCCAAGTAATATGGAATTATTTTGGAAAATAAGATCGACATATGGCTAGAAATCCACAAAAAATGATGTAAGGGTGAGGTCAATTTTAGGAGCTATCATTCAACTGTGGACCGCCTTGTTACACTTAGGATGATTTTGGAGGAGTGTCGCAAAAATAAAACAAATCTCATGTCTTGTTTCATTGACTTATGACACAATGCATTGTGTCAAAAGAAAATCTTTTGACATAATGCATAGGACTAACCTTTGGAATAGGTTAGAAGAGATAAAAGGTCCTTATGAGTTTAGAGTTGTTGTGGTAAGGTTGTACAATAACATTATTTCCAAGTTTAGGAACAATAAGGGTTGGTCGAAATAAATTAATTGTAATATAAGTGTTAAGAAAGGTTGTCCCATGTCCCCTACCATTTTTGGCATACACATTGACAAGTTAGAGTTCTTTGGAAGAAGCAGGTTGTGTCAGACCAACTCTTGTTGGTATAGTCATCATCCTTCTTATTTACGCCAATGATATTGTCTTTATGGCAAGGAGTCCCCTCAATCTCGATAAGAAACTAAAAATCCTCATGAATTTCTTCTCTCGTATGGGTATTGACTACTAACACTAACAAAATGAAGGTTATGATAATTAAATCCAAAAATAACGCTTATGTTAATTTCATGTATGACAACAACAACTTGGAGGAAGTGACTTCATACAAATATCTTGAAATTGATCTTCATCACAAGATTAAATGGAACTATAGCATTGAGAAAAGGATAAATTGATGGTCGAAAGCTTATTATGAGCCTGAAAACAATTGTAAATTAAGGGACCTTTCCCTATGGGATAAGAAGAAACTCCTCTTTGAGACTGTCATCACTCCTGTTATCTTATATGGTTTTGAAGTTTGGGGCTGCAACATATCTAGAGAATTGTGGAGAAACATAGAGAAAATCCAGAAGTGTTTTATAACTTTTAATCTCAAAATTAAATATAGTACACCCTATCCTATCATCCTCATAGAAGCAAGTATTTCCCCCGTTGAGAGAATGGATATGAATAGGTACCTAATGTACAAGAATAATATAAACAACAGGAAATACAAGATGCTTTCTTAGATTGCTTGAAATTCCAATCAAACCCAGTTGTGGTGAATGCAAGGTTTGCATAAAGATGTCAAGTCTTGGCTAAATCATTGGGGAATAAAGGAAGAGTTCACTCTGCAAAATAATGATAATATCAAAATTATTATTATATCTAAATTTAAGGAGAATTATGGTGTGATAAATAATTAAAGGATAAAACAAAATTAAGATGTTATAAGGAGGTGACCAACCATAATCTAGAAGATCAAAAGTATCTCTTTGTTTTGTTTACTCTAAAGAAGAAAAACAACATCGTCAAAATAAGAACAAACTATCATGAGCTCCATAGTGTAAGAACACATTGGACAGTTCCCAAAACATCATGGATCGAAAGAATTTGTCATATTTGTGACACTCGGGTTGAAGATAAAAAACACTTTCTCTTAGAATGTCAAGCATACACCCACATTCGAAATCAATTTCAAAATATTTGTTACAATACTGACATTCCTAACCTTTTAACTCATCAAAACTATGATGATCTAGGAACGCTTCTCTTAAATATTTTCGAGTAGATAAATAAAATTCTAAATCAAACCAAGTAATTCCTCACCCTTTTTGACATCTGATAGACCACATTTGGTCTCAGTGGCCATTAACCATCATCATAGAAAATTTAGAATTTTTTTTTTTTTTTAAGTTTTCTCCTTTGTATATATAAAATAATGTGAAAGATAGATATTGTTGATAAAGATTATATTGATGAGGATGATGGTTAATGTCCACTCAGAACAAATAAGAGATTACTTGGATTTCTTTAGAATTTTATTTGTTTGCTTGAAAAGCATCAAGAGAAGAGTTCCAAGATCACCATAGTTTTGATGAGTTAGAAGGTTGGTATCGTGACAAGTCTTTTGAAATTAAGATCCAATTTGGGTATACACAAGATATTCTAATATAAAGTTATTTTCATCTTCAACACTCTTAGTGTCACAAAGTTGACAATTTTTTTCAACCCACGACTTTTGGGAATTGTCCAACTTCTACTTTGACTATGGAACTCGTGAGAATTTGTTCTTATTTTAGCAATGTTGATTTTTTTCTTTCCATTAGTGAAAACAAAAAGATACTTTTGATCTTCTAGATTAAGGTTGATCAACTTCTTATAATATCTTAGTGTTCTTCCATTCTCTAATTCTTTATTGCACCACAATTTTCCCTTAAATTTAGAGGTAATAATATTTTTAATATTATCATTATTTTGTAGAATGGTCTTTTCTTTTTTTTCTCATTGATTTAGCTAAGACTTGGCATCTTCATGCCATCCATGTTTGAGCCATAGGTGGTTTTGGTTGGAGTTTGAAGAATTTTTTAGAAGCCTCTAGTCTACCATGTTGTTTATCTTGTTCTTGTACATTAGGTACCTAGTCATAGTTGTGCTCTCAATGGGGAAATACTCACTTCTATGAGGAGGATAGGGTAGAGTGTAAAGTCTTTAATTTTGAGATTATAATTTATAAAATTATTTTGGATCTACTCTATCTTTCTCCACAATTATCTAGAGATACTGCATTCCCAAACTTAAGATCCATATAAGATAACAAGACTGGGAAGAGTCTCAAAGAGGAATTTTTTCTTATCTCATATCCAAAGCTCTATTGGATTACAATTGTTTTCAAGCCCATAATGAACTTTACACCCTACACTTATCATGTTTTCAATATTGTAGTTCCAATTGAGCTTGTGATGAATATCGATTCGAAGATATTTTTATAAAGACACTTCACGCAAGTTGTTGTTATCATATATGAAAGTATCGAATGTGATCATTTTAAATTTAATTATCATAACTTTTATTTTGTTAGTGTTAACAATCATACTTGATTAGAACAACAATCCTTTGAAGATACTTGTTTTAGACTTGTCAAATTCTTTTTCTAATTAAATGATTTGAAAATATTTTTTTTTAATTTTTTTTTTATAGATTATTATATTATGTAAATTGACATTATTATAGATGTTATGAAAATTGGACTCAATATTATATATTATATATATGGAATGTTGTAAAAAAATATTTTTGGTTTTTCCACTTTATTCATTTCACAAATTTTTGTGTCCAAACATTTTATATCTTATCGAAGAACTATTTTACTTTGAAATTTGTACACTTTTTTTTTAACTAAAAATAATTTTAATAACAATGCAAATGAAATACACAAAATTTTATATATCATTAAATTTGATATTACTTTTATTTTTTAATAATTAAATTTATTTTATTCACCTTTAAAGAAATGACCTTGACCTCCATGAATGACCCTTGAGGTGTTTAAAGGTCAACTTAACCCTTGGAGTATTCGAAAGGGTGAGAGGAGAGTTGGTACCTTGGTACAATAATGCACATAAAGCGTCTTCTACATGGAGTTGCACTTACCATCACATAAGCTTCGTACAAATTTGTTTTTTTCACTTGACGTTCACCTCGGGGCGTGACCCTTGTCGTGTTTACAACGTTAGGAGTTTAGCATTCAAAAAGTGAGAGGAGAGTTTGTACCTTGGAGCATCATGCACATGAACTTTATTACATCATCCTACTTTAACTACCATTACTTCACCTATGACGTGGAACTTAAATAAAGCATGGTCATGCTCTTTACTTCACCATTTTGCTAAGAGCTATTCCATAATCTAAACTTGTATGCAGAATTATCCTCATTTACTATTCGTACATAGAGTTGTGGATGCAACTTATTACTTATATATATATATATATATATATATATATATATATCATTTCAACTTGTTTTTATTTTAATTTTGTAAAAGATTTATATGGTGAAAGGATATAATTTATATTTTTGGAAATTTTTAATTAACTTACAATTAAATGTTGTGTCGTTAGTTATTTTAAATACAATAAATATATTAAATTTGGTTAATTTATGTTTGTTGAAAAAAGTTTTCATTCTAATTACCATTTATTACTAATTTTAAGTAATCAAAATAAAAAATTAACATTTTTATTTACAATTAGGAATATTTTTTAAGAGAAACATCTTAAGTACAATAAGAAATGTTTATATTACAAAACTAATGAAATGTGTATCAACATTCTTACAAAATGTTTTTTATAACCTTATCCAACGGTATTCAAAATTATCTTATTAATTTTCTTAAATTGAATTGCAAATGTGACATTACAAAATGTTTTCTATAACCTTCTCCAACAGTATTCAAAATTATCTTATTAATTTCCTTAAATTGGATTGCAAATGTGACATTATTAAGATTAGTAGTCTTAATAAGTGATTTATTGTATCTTTATTAAGCTCACAAGAGATTTCCATAACAATAATTTTTCCCCATATTTAAATTTACATTTAATTATAAATATTTTTATTAAATTAATTAAGGTTACTTACTTTTAAATCAAAAATTAAATTTACATTTAATTATAAATATTTTTATTAAATTAATTAAGGTTATTTATTTTAAATCATTTTGATTGTTATAATAAAGTATTATTTGAATTTATTTATTTTTATTAATAATAATGAATTAAATTAATTAAGAAAATTAGTTGATTGAAATTTTATGGTGATTTTAAAAATATATTTCATTATAAATTATATGAAAATAAACTAATATTAATAAATAATAATGCAAAAAATTTATAAATAGCAAGTGTATATTTTTCAAAAAATGCTTATTTTAAATATAATGTCAAAATTTTGATACAATATTGCATTATGACAAAAAAAAAAATAGAATATCAAGCAAAATTCATTAAACATTATTATTTTATGTATAAGTTAAGCAAATCACAAGTTGAGTACATCTCTAAGCCTTTTTGTTTTTCATCATATATCTAAAAATTAAGAAATTGATGTTCTTTATATTAATGACTTTCCTAATTTCATATCCTATTTCAAGTGGAATAATGTTCGTAATAATATTGGCCATTTTATTTTGATCTTCTCATAAAACTTTATTTCACCATTTTATTTAGATCTTCTCATCAAACTGTATTCCCTCAACTTCTTGAATTTGGTTTTTAGTTAATAAATATTAATTATAATTTAAAATTAAAAAAATTGCAATTAATTATTACATCTGTGTGCAAATTAAATGAAATTAAGAAAGAATTTACGATATAATATAAAATAAGTAGAAACTTGCATTGGAGTCCTTAATGGGTAAACTAGATATCTCTAGTTGATTAGAAAATGGACCCAACACATTAAAAACCTTTCGAGACACTCTACAAGTTCACATGCTAATGTAAGAAGGTCAACTCAAGATATTAATTATAAAAGATATAACAACTTTAGTTGTTATATGTTTTGATATGATTTTTTGAAAATTTATAATTTACATGAAGATCCTTTGAGGCTTTAGATTGAGAGGTTATGTAGGGGATTGGAGATTAAAACTTGATTATATATAGTCTTTCCGTCTACACATGCATACAAATCCATTGAAATTGGAACAATGTCAAATAAACATGTTATTAACTGAATTGTTAATTATATCCCAATATGTTGATATAAATTTCAACAATTATGATCTATATGAATCTACTTCAAAGGTACTACTAGATACTAGAGTAGGAATATGTAATGAATTAGAGAATATTGTACCCTTTGTATTTAATCAAGTGTTTTTGCATTCATAATGGTTGTGGCCCACATGTGTGGGGCTAGGTCAATATGTGAGGGGTTCATTGTGATTGTGGGGAAAGATGTACCTATGGTGATACTGGTCAATTCATAAGGTGTTTGATAGATCAATTGTCATGTCAAGGGCTTAGGGAATAGTGGATATAGTATGTAAGGGGTTAGAGGAGTTACTATGCATTGGAGTGTAGTGTGTATAGGGATATAATGCATGGGGTCCAAGTCAGTGGAGGTTGGGTAAGTGTCTTAGAAGGCCATTATGGTTATGAGGAAATTTATGCCTTTGATTGTACTAGTAATATGTTAAGGTGTTTCAATGGTTGATTGTTATGTGAGGGTCCCTAGGAGCTAGAGAGCATTATAACATAAATTAAATTCATTGGTCTAAAATTATGATCAATCAAATTGCACCACGTTAACATAAGAAAATAATTTTTTTTAATCATTAATATTTCATAAGATTTTACTATTATGAAAGATGTTATAAACTTCTTAAGTCCAAACAAGGAGCATTCAATACCAAATCTTATTGAATACAAAAGAGTAAAATAAGCACACAGTATAATATTCAAGAGAATTTCCCTCAACTTTACACCTTTAGATTATATTGTTAGGTTTATGGAATAAAATACAAACTACCTCAACTTCATCTAAGAGAATCATTCTTATCTAAATTTCTCCAAGCTCTCCCGGTGTTATATATTGTCCATATCTCTTTACATTGTTAATTTTTAATCTTTTATTATAAGCATAATAAATTTGACTCCTTTAATCACCTTCTTATTTTCAATTTAATTTATTTTCTTTGTATACTATATGTCTACTCTTTTCCTTAATTATTAGTTAACCTCTAAGTTGAGATATTGTTGTTTCAATTGAAAATCCAGTGTCTATGAAAATCCTACTTACTTTATAATCATTATATCATCTTGTCTTAAGTGTGTGATTATATATTGATATATATTTGTTTTAAAAAGTTTATGAGAAACATATTTACATCCTATCCATTATGACACTTTAGCTTAAGAGTGTGACTATTAAATCTTACTATAAATCAAAATTATAATTATTAAAAATAAAAAGATTTTTAAATTTTTATTAACCTATACATTATATTATAATTAGTAAATAATCATATAAAAATATTCTTTAAAAATTTAAAAAACACGATAATATAAACAATAAATTTTAAATAAACATTTTAGTACCAAAATCAATAAGCAATAAATTTCAAATAAATCTATCCTAACAAATAATCATATAAAAATATTCTTTAAAAAATTTAAAAATATAATAATATTATGTTTATTAAAATTAATAAACAATAAATTTTAAATAAACATTTTACTACCAAAATCAATTACAATAAATTTCAAATAAATCTATCTACATAAAATTAGTAATATTTATATATTATTTAAAAATTACAATAAATTTCAAATAAATCTATCTACATAAAATTAGTAATATTTATATATTATTTAAAATTTGTTTTATTTTTTATTTCTTTTTTATAGATTATTCTACACATCATAAAATTATAAATACACTATCCTACATAAATTCAAATAAATCTATTCTATTTTATATATTATTTAAAACATGTTTTTTTTTTATAGGTTATTCTACACAACATAAAATTATAAACACAAAATCCTACATATATCCACAAGTTCAAATTTTCAAAAATTTAAGTGTAATTTAAATATAATATGGTGATTATCTCTTTCATAACTAATAAAGAAATCGTTTATAATAATAATAATAATAATCTATTTTTGTTGACTGGTAAAGTTTATGAAGATATATATACCCTACCCCTCTTTGGATTTGAACCTGTGATCTTTTAAGAAGAAACACATATCCTTAACCATTAAACCCACTAAAACTGTATAAAATAAAACTTAAAATAAAATTTAATTCTTGATTGTTTAATTTGCAAAATAAAACTTAAAATAAAATATAATTCTTAATTCTTATAATAACATATACATTTAATATAATTTATATGAAGTCTTATTTTATATTTAATTTTTTTTTTTAATTCTTAAAAATTTATCAAAAACTTTATTAAAATTTAACCACAGAATTAAAATCACAACCTTAAACCTTATTAAAATTTAATCACATAGATTAAAATTAAATAACGGTTTTGATACATTGAGATGGTAGTCATTATGTATTATCCCCTTAGCCTTTTATCATGTATAAAGGCCTTAAGAAGGTAGAAATTCCACATTTTTTGTATTTAATATTAGCACAAACTTATGAACAAGACATTGGAATGAACGGGTTGCATCCCTTGGCATTTCTCATTTTAGAATGTTTCATAATCAAGCAGTAAGAGTAAGAATGATGATTCACCATCTAATTTTATAAGAAAAATTCAAACACAAAATTATACTTAAATTAAATTGCATTTTATATGAAAATTAATTTATATTGTAATAAAATAAAAACTATTGATTATACAACATATTAAGTACACATCACATAATTGTGATCCAACATAATGAAAAATTAAGTGATAATTACACATAAGGATGATCCTGTAATGAAACAATTTATGTAGATTAACTTACTGCAATAAAAGTAAGAATGATGATTTACCATCTAATTTTATAAGAAAAATTCAAACACAAAATTATACTTAAATTAAATTGCAATCTATATGAAAATTAATTTATATTGCAATAAAATAAAAACTATTGATTATACAACATATTAAGCACACATCACATAATTGTGATTCAACATAATGAAAAATTAAGTGATAATTACACATAAGGATGACCATGTAATGAAACAATTTAAATGTAGATTAAGTTCCTTTTTTCAGTAGTTAATATTTCATCACATTGTTCCTCACTCTTATAGAAACATATATCCTTCTTCACCCTTGCATAAACAATCTCCATAATTAATGCTAAATATTGCACACCATTCAAACCCTAGAATATTACTACTAACATAATTCCATGATAACCCTTAACATGATAACCCTTAACCTAGCTAGAATGTTTTGAAATGAAAAGATAATGTGATAATTAGAGAGGAACTTTTTGAGATAAATATGTATGCATATGAATTCCTAATGCCTTCCAATATTCCCCCCTCAAGTATTTGTGTGGTTTGTTAGAGGAAGATGAAAACATTTGTATGTTCATAGTTTAGATGTGGATGAACTAAACCATTATGAAGAATCAATATTTTCTTTAAAGATGAAGAATGTATTCAATAAATCAAAGATATTAATAATTTCAAAAATTATCTATTATAATGTATTACCTACATTGGTATTAAAGATGCATTCAAAAACAAAAACATTAATGAATCATTTGTCACAAATCTTATTATTAATTTATCTCCTTATGATTCATGATTAATACATTTAATTTAATAAAATATTTATGCTATTAAGAAATGAAAAATGATCTCACATCAAAATCCAAAATTATAAGATTTTTTTACCATTTCCCAAAAAGAACCACATGGACAAAAAAACATAAAATCCATTGATGCTCCAAATTTTTTGGCATCCTCTACTTATGTGGCATAAGAATTGTACTCCAAATGTGGATATGATCAATGGTCTTATAGGTTTGTCTTAATTAAGGTGGAATGAAAGTTTCATAAACATCATCATCCCAAAATTATAAATAAGATAATACAAGTCCATATTGTTCCATAATTTTACAATTAATTATAAATATTTTAATCAATTAATTATTAATTATTTAATTTTAAATTATTTTTATTTATTTAATAAATCATAAATTAAATTTAGTTTTTAATTTATTTTAATAAATTAATAAAATTAATCTAATAAAATTACTTGTTTCAAATTTCTTGATGATGTTGAAAATAATACATTTCTATATAAATTATATGAAAAAAAAAATTAATTAATATTTATAAAAATAAATTAATACTTAAAAAATAACAATTTAAAAAACTTATCACAAATTATAAAAATATATAATTTATAAAAATATCAATATAATACTAAATTTGTGATACTATATTACATCATGAAAAATACATGTAAAGTATCAAACAAAATGCATTAAACATTATCACCTTATCTAGAGGCCAAGTAAACTTAAAGTTAAGTACATATTTCCTTACACGACTTTGAAACGTGAAAAACCATAAATAAATGGTAATGAACTTGACTTTTCCATGCACCGCTCCAAGTGGAACAATGTGCACCATTGCAGACGGATATTTCCTCACAAAACAAATGTCCCAAAAGCTCTTGGATTTGATTTACATCGACCTTCATTATAGTATAAAATGAAAAAAATTATAGTCAATAATTCCATGTATGTGAAAACTAAATAAATAAAAAATTCGATTTACAATGTCATCTAAACAAATATAAATGTGAAATGGGGTTCAATTGGGTGCCTATAATGGATTAGAAAATGTACTCAATACATTAAAAGTGTTTCCATATACATTTTACAAGTTCAAGAAGCAAATAGATAAAATAAAACTATTATATTAATTATAAATATATCATTAATTTAGTTACTAGTATGCATATGTTTCAATATGAATCTAATAAATAATAACTTATATGAAGGGTTGATATCAACATGACTATGTGAATTCGAGATTAAGCCTAAATAAATATAAATGTTCAATGGGGTTTAATCGGTTGACTGAGTGTCTCTAATGGATTAGAAAAGGGAATCAATATATTAAAAGTGTTTCCACCCACATTTTACAAGTTCATGAAGGGATGAAACAAAATCAAACTATCATATTATTTATAAATATATCATTAACTTAGTTGTTAGTATGCACACGTTTCAATATGAATCTAATAAATACTAACTTGCATGAAGAATTGATATCAACATGACTTTGTGGATTGAACATTAAGTCTAAATCGTATATAGTATTTCCACCTATACATGTATACAAATTCACATGTCAATGAAACATTAAGGGTTGATATCAACATAACTATGTGGATTGAGGATTAAGCTTAAATCATATATATTAATCATATATAGTATTTCCACCTACATATGCATACAAATTCACATGGCAATGAAACATTTTATTGAATAAGTTTTTAATACTATGTAAATATGTTGATATAAATTTGATCAATTAAAACATACATGAAACTCTTCCAAAAGTATTAGTGGAGAAAGACTATTTAATAGATTATAGAATCTTAACCCTTTATATTTAATTAAATATGCCTAAATCCACGTGCATGTGGGTGGGTCGATGTGTGACGAGATCATTGTTCTTATGCGTATTCTATTTAGGGGCTAAGGTGTTTCATAGACTAATTGTTATGCCAGGGGATAGGGGGCATAGTTTGTAAGGGACTAGAAGGGTTAGTGTTCATTGGTTTGTAGTTCATCTAAGGCCTTAATTGGTAGGTCTAGGGGGTTTAAGGTTCGTAAGTGTGTGAGGATGTTAAATGTTTTTATAGTGAAATTTATGACCATGATCATATTAATCAATGGTTAAGTTGTTTTAAGGGTTGATTATAACATGATGGACCTTAGGGACTAGGGATTATCATAACACCAATAAAATCAATTATCCTAGAATTATGATCAATCAAATGACATCACATCAACATAGGAATGTAAAAGTCTCAAAGTGATAAAACCATTTCATAAGAGTTTACTATTATTTTGGATTATATTTTATAAACTTCTTGCATCCCAAAAATGAACTTTCAAATTTCAAATAATATAATTTGAACACAAAATAAAATAAGGCAAGAAAACAATATAGGTTTAAAGAGTAGTTCGCCCACCTTTAGAGATTATTTATAGTATATATTTGGAGGTTTAAAGAGATTTTCTCCACCTTTACACCTTCTTTGGAGTATATTGTTTAGTTTATGACTTTAAATGGTTTAAATTAAAAAACACCTCAACTTCATCTAAGAGGATATCTACATTTTATCCTTAACTAATTCAAGATTTTTCACTTTTCTATGTTGTTTATATCTTTTTTTTTCATTATTCTTTATAATATTTTAATGCAAAGAAAATAAAGTTAGTCTATATCTTCTTGCACTCTTATTTATAATATTTCAATGTAAAAAAAACAAAGTTAGTGCATCTGATTTATCTTATTTAGTTTAAGTTTATTTTATTTGTTTGCTAATATCTCCACCATTTCCCTTGGCTAGCCATTTACCTTTGAGTTGAGATATTGTAGCTTCAATTGAAAAACCCCCTATCACTCAGAGAAGGGGATTTATAAAAGGACTATTTATTTCATAGCTATTTTGATTTTTTATTTTAATTGTATGATTACATATTTATGTGTGTTTTTTTTTAAAGTGATTACATAGTCATGTGTTTTTATTTTAGGGTGTTTAAGAGAGGTGTATTTACCCATATCCATTATAACTCTTTCTTTTAAGTGTATTATTATATATTTTTGTTTTTATTTTAGGGTGTCTAAGAGAGATGTATTTACCCATATCTATCATAAGTTTTTCCTTTAAGTGTATTGCTATATATTTTCATGTAATACAACTAAAATTGTAAATATGAAATCTTGTTGAATTCATGACATGTTAAAATTTACATAAGAAATTAAAAATAAACATATAAAAATTTAAAAGAATAAACATATTATCATACCAAGAATATAATATGTAGATTGGTGATATTCTACATATTCCCAACAAGTTGAAGAATATAATCAGATTGTTGATATACCATGTATTATAGAAAATTTGGAACTTGTTTTTCATAACAACCACATGAGATATTGTAAAAAGTAAACTTGAATTTACAAAATTCTTAGAGTATACCTTGACTCTCCATTTTTATCCTTGTTTATAATTGAAAAGTAAAATTCAAAAGCAAAATGTTAAAACATAATAAAACATGGAATGTGAGGCAACCCTCATCAAGTAGCAATAATTATTTTAACATAAACATCAAATTTCCAAAAATTGAGGTTTACATTGTAAAAATAATCACATCTAACAATGAACCCTTTCATAATTAACAAAACCACTAATAATTATTTTAACAATAAACATCAAATTTCCAAAAAATGAAGTGTACCTGGAAAACAATAATCATATCTAGCAATGAACCCTTTCATAATTAACAAACCCACTCCATTTAGTAGTGAAAAAAAGCTAACCTACAACTTAATCCCAAGTATGATGTGAAATATTTTATTCTTATCAATAATATCTAATCTAAGATAGTTTACTAAGAAATTTAATATTTTATATCACTAATCCATATTCACAAAAATTAAAAAACCTTTACAAATATGGTTTCCTAAGAAAAATTTCAAAATCAAATTGAAAACTTGTACCCTATTTTCAACCTTTTAAAATAAGAGCTTTAAAAGGAAATAGAAATGATTCATCAGCTTACTCTATTTGAAAAGATCAAACACAAAATTATATGTAATTAAACTAGCATAGCCGCTAACTAGCGGTTGGTGAACGCTGATAGACGGTTGTCTGTTAAACTTTCTACTAGCGATTGTTGGTGATGCCAGCACAGAAATGCAACCATTTCAATATTTTTTAATCAGGTAGACGTGGCAATAAGTTAGTGAACACAATAATTTTTAAACACTATTAGGTAAATATAAAAAAGTAAATATATAAACGGATGTCTTTATAACAACTCCAAAGTTAATGGATGAAATCAGAGCCATTCATTTATTGTGACGACTAAGAATATTCTAGGCATATTTAATCTGGTCCATAGAAAAAGTATTAAGAACTAAAAACCTATTAAATGTGCCCATTATCAATAGGTATACGCCTTTCGGCCTAATTACATTAAAAACAAAATAATTTATATTTTATTTATATCAAAATATCACTAATTATAAAAAATTAAATAGATGTGTCCAAACTTTGTGGCCTAACATAGTAATTAAATTACATTAAACAGAAAATAATTTATATTTTATTTAATTCAAAACATCATTAATTATATATAAAAAAAAAATTGAAGCCTACCGTGTCCAAAAGTTGTGGCCCAACATAGTGTGGAAGTAACTAATAGATACATGTAAGAATGGCCATATAGTATTCTTTCTACATTGATCTCAATTCAATGTGTAGAATACGTTTTTTTTTTGAGTGGTAGGCCTTTTATAATTTATGTACATTGATCTCAATTCAATGTGTAGAATACGTTTTTTTTTTTTGAGTGGTAGGCCTTTTATAATTTATGTAGAGACAATATTTTTTAATATTAATATTATTTTTTTATATTATTTAATTTTTAGAGTATTATTATTAAAATAAATTTATTTTGATTAAAAAAAGTTGAAATAAAATTATAACATAATAATTAGGATATGATTTTTTTTAATGAATATATATCTGTATGAATTCTTAAAACCTTGCAATGTTTTTGCATAAGAAGTATTTATGTAGTTTGTAAGAGGAAGGATGAAACAATTTATAATTATGAAGGATTAGTAAAATTTATTTAATAAAATGAAAAAAACAAAATTATTTAAAAAATATGATTATTATCATATTATTTATTTTAATGCATGAATTATATAAGTGTAAAATAATGAATTTAAAAAAGGAACACAATCAATTGAAAATATGGATCATAATTTATATCATTATTATCCATTCTAAAAAAATTTAAGGTTATAATTGATTGAAAATATGCACCATAATTTATATCATTATTATCCATTCTAGATAAATTTAAGTTTATAGTTGATATCAAATAAATTAAAAATAATCTAATACCAATATCTAAAAAAATATATGAAAAGTCTTTTACTAATAACCCTAAAACCATATAAAAAAACATACAATCCATTGTTTTTCAAAAAAATTGTGTAGCATTATAATATTATTTAAACCTAATTTAAAACAACATATGAGGAGTATTTTACCAATAACCCTAAAACCATAGTGAAAACCCTAAAACCATAGTGAAAAAAAAACTTGAAATCCATTGCTTTTCAAGAAATGTGAACCGTAATGAAAAAAAACTTGAAATCCATTGTTTTTCAAAGAATGCGTCATCTTGTTTAGTAGATGAACTTTTGAATCTACCAAGGGGTAGTCAAAACATTTTATCAATACAAATTATACTTCAATGTCATGTTTTATTACCAACATGTTCAATGAATGGTTCATTTAGTTATTTTTAAATGTTGATATTTGTATTCTATATTGTCAGTAAATGTAATATCATGTTTTATTACCAACATGTTTAGTGAATGATTTATTCAATTATTTTTAAATATTGATATTTGTATTTTATATTATGAGTAAATATAGATAATATGATTTAATTATAAAATATTGTTTTTTTAAATTTATATAAATATATATTATTATTTTTTTTATATTTTAAAAAAATAAAAAATAAAAAAATTTAATTAAATAAATGAAAAAAATTAATTAAATAAAAAATTTAATCAAATTTTAATTAATATGTCCACCATTAATGTACCATTTTCAAGTGTTGTGCCTTCCTCTCAATGTTATCTCAATTATATCTTATTCAAACTATGAAAAAATATATCTTTAAATGGTTCCATGACAAAGAAATAATAATACTATCTATATATTATCTCTCAATGTTATCTCAACTATACCTTATTCAAACCTTATTCAAACTATGAGAAAATATATCTCTAAATGGTTCTATGACAAAGAAATAATAATACTATCTATATATATTATCTCTAGTATAATATGTGGTTATATAATAATAGTAACTACCCAATGGTATAATTAGTGTTACCCTACTATCTCTAATATAATAAATGGTTATATGATAACATATGTGGTTATATGATCACATAATAATAGTACAATCCATTGGTATAATTAATGCTAGTCTATTATATCTAGTATAATTAATGGTTATATGATAATATACTTGGTTATATGATCACGTAATAATAGTATTACTCATTGGTATAATTGATGGGTATAATTAATGCTAGCCTATCTATACTATCTATAGTATAATACGTGATTATATGATAACATAATAATAGTACTACTCATTGATATAATTAGTGTTAACAAAACTTTGCTCATGTGAAAAAAATATTAACAACATGAATAAATGTTTAACGACCCTATTGTTACGATAAAAAAAATGACGTGTAACAGGTATTTTTTTTTTTTTTTTTGGCGTTAGAAAATTTAAAACATCACAAATAATAGCAACATAATCGCCACATCATCTAATTTATTAACGAAACAATATTAACGCATTAAAAATCAATCACAACACAAAGTCGACACATCATCACCATGAATAACGATATGCATATCGACACATTAACACAAATAAATATCAACACATAATCATTTCATTCACACAATTAATAATGACGCATAAACAATATGAATCATAAATCGTGACGCACGTCAACACATCACGATCAACGGAATCAAAATGCTAATAAAGGATCAACCATGTCATGGAATATTAAAATAACTACCTGCCCAACCTATCCTGCATGGTTAGGACCTCCAAGACACATAAGCAACACTCAAGCCCATGATCCAATTGATTTTGACCATTTAAGGTCTCAAGGCTTTCGACTGTTTTGAGGAACAAGGAGGCATCTACATCCCACCAACACAATCAAGTCCAAACCAACTAGTTATATCAACAACATCAACAATAATTAATGACACAATAATGTTTTAATAACAGATCACACATCACATAAATTCCAAGGCGCAAGAGAATTTTAATTACTAAATCCATCATACAATGACATAAGATAAGGCACAATGCAATCAACTTTATTTTTTTTCCAAGGTGCAAAAGAAAACATCTACTTTACTCCAAGGCACGTGATTAATCAATTACGGAAGTCAACCATAAATCAACATTATTCCAAGGTCCGCGCATAATCTAAAAATTGAATTAAACATAAATAAACATCATTACCATGCGCACAATTAATCTAAACACCTAGGGATTCACACATCAACATTTTTACAAAGTGCACGAGTGATTTAGAAAGTGCAAACTTTTATGCATCATCAAGGTTCATTAAGCAATGCAATCTAACTACTAACAATCATGCATCAATGGTACTTGAAGGCGCAAGGTAAGCTAATCACTTTATCATTCAATTCAATCATTAACCATGGTGCTATAGTAGTCTAGTTCTAAATCAATCATGCATCGTCAGTAATATTCATTAAATATTCATCGTGCAAAAGAAATCAGCATAAATTCATTGATGCAGGAGAATATAAACACTTATCAATCACACATCAATATTAATTCAACATGCACGCGTACTCTAATCACTTAAATAATTATACTTACTCAAATTTGTTTCTACAAGATAAGGTGATATATCCATGTTATCTGATCTTGTGTAGCGAAGAAAAAAGTGTACATGAAGAATCATTCTCTATCTTAACCGATGTTGCACAACTCCTTATGAATACTAATGCACAAGTCTCCTTTTCTATCCCCATATGATTATTCCTTAACCATAATAAAAACTTATAAACACAATAAATAGAATGGAATGTCTATTTTGTTACTTAATTATTGCTTCAAATTTAAGGGAAACAAACCCTAGATTATGAGACCACTATCATCTACAAGTACTAAAACTCATTCTCGTTTAAATGTGTTAAGTAGTATCCTTTAAGAACATCAAGTAGGGTTGATCCCTAAATCCATTTTAGGCATTCTTCTTCATTAAACCTTCAATATATTAGATTAAGACTTGACCTTTACCTTAGATTAAGAAGGTTGGATGTCCGAGTATAGGCTATATGAAGTGATGCATATGTTATACTTTTAAGAACTACAAGCACAGGTTGATCCATAATATAACTAATATATGTTCTTCTTACATGATACTTGTATAAATCGAAACAAGGGTTGGATATTTATCTCGGATCAACGAAAAGGTGGTTGGATTTTAACAAGTAATTATATTCAAGCTAACCAGTTCAATGGGGAGGTAAGGAAAAAATTTGTTGTGTGATAATCTGAAACTTGTTGAGTAACAACTCACAGATAATAAAGGAACGCAGAAGTTAAAAATTCGTTAGAATCACAGGGGTATATATCCCTCCCCAAAAATGTAGGGAAAGGAAGTAAATGCCAAGGGTTTCCCATGCTAAACTCAAAGAAAAACAAGGGAATAAAATTGCCCAAAGGGAAACGAATCTGGGTGAAATCCAAGTAAAATCACAGTGTGAACAGAGGTAATATCGTTGGATGTAAGAGGTAAAATGCTGGGAGAATTCCAAGTAATTTCTCAGAGAAGAACACAATTAAAAAAGAGATGAGTATTAAATGAAATCCCAGAGAAAGGATACCAAATCGTTGGGTAGGTGATAAAACATGGTTACCATCTCGGGCTTCATTAATGCAAAATGCAGAGGAGGAAATTAGTGTGTGAAGTTTCCAAAAACGTAGAGGTAATCCCATCAATTCACGACAACTGTAATCCAACCACAGAGGTCGTGGAAGGAAGGCGCAGGGGTTAGAATATGCATAAAATTCGAAGTATGAAAGCTAGTCACAGATATCGGAAGTATAACATCTCGCTCTTGCACACTGAGCGAACTTATTCTTTGAGGACACTTGCTTGCAAGTGATCCATATTTTATGTTATTAAAACATTGATTTTGATTATGAGGCATTATGGGTTGATGACCTGTTGTTTTACTGCATTGACATAAACATGTGCTATTAACTCGGTTTTACTGAGTGTGTAGGATCTTGGACCTCGAGGATGCAGAGGCATCGATGGAACCCCTTGGACTTTGAATCGAGTCGGGGAGTGTACCATTGGGGTTTGATTGTTTTATAGGTGATATTAGTGCATCTGATTAGATGATATGATATGGATATATTCTGACATGATTCGTTGATGATGCAGGTTGACGATAGCTTGCCGACCAGACTCACATGTGGAGTAAAGGGGTCACACACGACTACCAGAGAAGTTGAGGGAGAGGTGTGGACAGTAGCCCTGCCACAACCTACTAGAACTCCCGCCGTGGCTCGAAATATAGGTTAATGTTTACCTAGTTCAAGAGGACCCACGATGCCATGAGGGGAGACTGCAACAGTCGCTCACGATGATTCTAAAGGGCACGCAATAAGGCAAGGGCCTTATTCCTTAGAGGCCCTTATTCTCCCACAAGTTCACCTGGCAGAGTATTGACTCCAGGGGTTTTTGATGTCTACCAAGTCAGTCAAGAGGTGAGTGGCACCCTTGGAGCATGTGGTGCATCCTTAAGGGCACATCGTGCAAGAAAAATGGAAAGAGGCGAGTAACATCCTTGGAGCACGTAGTGCATCCTGAAGGGCACGTCGCACAAGGGAAACATATGAGGCAAGTGGCACCCTTGGAGCACGTGGTGCATCCTGAAGGGAACGTCATGCAAGAAAAATGGAAAGAGGCGAGTGGCACCCTTGGAGCATGTAGTGTGTCCTAAAGGGCACGTCGCACAAGGGAAACAGATGAGGCGAGTAGCACCCTTGGAGCACCTAGTGCATCCTAAAGGGCACATCGCATTATTAATAATAAATGAATGAACCCAGATGGCCTTAGGACTAATAACGTGATAAGAAATTTTTAAAACAAATTCCCTAAAAAATGTCGCCCATGTAAATTAAAGTCTAGGTCTAATTTACTAGTGGCATAATTTTCTCTATCCTTTAAAAAGAAAAAAGGGAAAAAGAATCTATCTATCTATCTATATATATATTTAAAATAATAATAATAATAAATGTATATATATATATATATATATATATATTTTATTATATTATGATAATTAAAAGTTAATTTCTACACCTACCAAATTGAGTTCAAAATGAAAAGGGGAAAGAGGTAAATCTAGAATAATTAGGAACCTAGGAAAAGAGGGAAACATAAAAAGAAAAGGGAAACACAAGGGAAAAAGAAGAAGTCAAACTTTGTAAGGTATCTACCGTTTAATAACTTTCTAATTTGAACTGAACTAGAAAATTAATAATGGGGAAAGTCATTAAAACCTGTAAGAGAATTTGGGGACACCTAGGAGGGATTCTAGGAGTGACTCTAAGTGGGTGAGGGAAATAAGGGAAATTAATTAATTAAAGGAATTAATTTATGCAGGAATGAAGGGGATGGGTGACACTTGTACGGGGAGGAATTTTAGGAATTAATTTTAAAACTTTAATTAAATGATATTTTAGGAAAGTAAGGGACTTCGAAACTCTATATAATGAAGGGAGGAGAAGGATGAATGATCTTTTTCTATTTGTGTAATGTTACGCTGCAGAAATCTCTACTTGACTGACTTAGCTTGTGGGAGTTGGGATACCCAGCTCAGTGAGGAGTGGTAGCTCGACCTTGTGAGGCGAGTTGGGAGCTAGCTGATTCTATGGTTAGTGTGTGTGGCCCCTTTGCGGCTCAGGGGGCTAAGGGGGAAGAAGAGTACCCCTAGCATTGGTTGGGAGGTATCAGTGAAGTCTCACTGGTCGGCAAGTGGGAGTTGCACAGAGTGCGCGGGATGTCAACCTAGATCAGACGATCAGGCAATGATACACTTTCTTCATTTTTGTATGGTAGATTGTTATAGGATTTATGCTTTGGATCTGCATGTTTATTTGGGTAAGTAAAATGATTGTCTAGATTGATGATTGAAAATTTTCATAGCCTAGATCGATGATTAATTGACTCCCACGGCCTTCATTTCCCGCATGTCTTGACCGCCCCATGGTGTGTTGATTGTGACCATTGTGGTTGTTTTTCCTTTAGTCCCTATCTCATCAGTCCTCGCCTGAGCAATCGGCCAGGAGCCTGATCTACGGTCGTTGCTTCAGCGTTAATAGACCTATGGATCTCAATGCTCTACTTTTCTATGCGAGGATGAAGAGTGAAGGACGTTCCTGTCAGCCGTCTACCTCTGATGGTTGTCCTTGGATGATGGTTTTCCTTGCGCCTTGATGCGATTATTTAACTCTGCCAATTTGATTGCTGGCGAAGTTTCTCTTCATCCTTGGCTTGTTTTTATCTCGTCGTTATCTCGTTTTTACCCCGTTTTTATATTTTGATGGATCAATTTTAACCCATCGTTTTTGTTCTTGGATAAATTTTAAATCGGCGTTGTATTGGTATCCTAGAAATGAAAAAATGATTTCTCTTCCCTGTCTACGTCTTCAAAATTTATATACTATAAATGAAAACATTATGTTATTCCTATCTACTAATTTTTGGTTGGCCTGTGATTTTTTTTTTATGTTTTTAATTCATTGAAAATCAATTTATCGATCCCTGTCTATGTTCTTTTTTTGGGCTGTGATTTATTTTTCTCATCCCTTAAGTAAAAAAAAAAATGATTATTTTATCTTTGTCTGCGTTTGTTGGGTACCCCAGGCGAAGAAAAAGATCAAAACCCTTAATGTTGGCTACGAATGAACAGTGTGTTGATTGATTTAACCCTTCTCTGTGTTTGCAATGTGTAATAACTGTATAAGGGTGGGGTCTGTGTTTTGCATTGTGTAATGACTGTAAGGGTATGGTGTAATGACTGTAAACGTTTTTCTCTGCGTTTGATGTTTAAATATTTTGTTTTTTCCATTGATGAAGACCGAGTTTTGCATCAATGTTTTATTGCGACTTGATTCCTGTTAATGCCCACTCTTTGCAAGTGATTGAATTCCCACGGTTTGTAGTCAAAATCGTGACTTTGTTCTTCTGTTATTGACCACGTTTTTGCTTGTTCAAGGTTGGATGAAACGCTGATTGAATGCCCACGGTTTCAGTTAAAATCATGACTGTGTTTTTCTTCTTTAAAGACCATGAATTGCCCCACCCAGGATGACTGTGTTTGCTGTTTAAAGTTTACTTTTTTTCCAAATAAATTGATCCTACATTTTTCTTGTGAATGCCCACGAATTGAGGTTAAGACACGTGACTGATTTGCTGTTTAAAATGCCCATGAATTTTCTCTAATAGATTGACTAAGTTTGTTGTTACTCACCCACGAATTTTGTAGTTAAAATTGATGTCTAAGTTTTGCTGCCGATTGACCACGTCTTGCATTAAATTGGAATGCGTTGCTGGGATTAGGCACAATTTTCCACCACTGTGTACTGTGTGTTGATGAGGTGTGGTACAACTATTTATTGCCTTGAAAATCGTCCTGATTACTGCTAATGATTTATTCATTGTTATTGTTATGGTTATATCAATTGCCTTGTTACTGATATATTGATTGCCTTGTTACTGTTATCTTGATTGTTACTATTACATTAATTGCCTTGTTACAACTTTGCTAATTGTTATGTTAATTAAAACATTAATCGCGTTGTCATTGTTATATTACTTGTTACGATAACAATTGTAAATCGCCTTGTTATTGATAAATTAACTGTCATGTTAATTGTTACGTCAATTGCCTTGTTTTTGCTATAATAATTGTCATGTAACTGCTATGTTGTTTCCTTGTTAGATTGCTAAAATGACGTTAATAGTTGGCAGTTTCCTTAACATTAATGATAGCTAGTATTGTTAGTTCGGTCGATATAGTTAGTCTACATGCTGAGATTAATTGCTCATAAGTGTTTTAATGAAATCATTCTACTTTAAGATTGTTAATGTGGTTATTTAAGTTAATGGATAGTTGGATGGTTATAGACTTGACCATTTAGGTTGTGTTAAAGATTAAAATTTGGTTTGCGAGTAAGGACTGGATTGCAATTTTAGACTTGCTGAATTGAATTATAATTAAGGATAGAGGGAATTTATAATTATGGTTTTAGTATTGACTACTTATATTTGCAAGATTAATGGTATTAACGTTTTTTTTGCGGGCGCATTATTGTCTAATTGTAACTTAACGTGCCCCGTTAGAATGGAACCCTTGTTAAAAAAGAATGTAATCATGGACTGGTTAGACTGGGTGATTGGTGGGGTCGGGGACGATGTCGCATGGACTGGCGTCGCCCCTTCTCTTCATCCTCTTGTGTCTTGTCAACCTTGTGTGGGGTAGGTATAGTCTCCCAGTCAATATTCGGTTCCTAGCGTGTAAGAGTTTTCTTGAGTCTTGGTCCCTTTTTGTTTTGCGCCAGGGTTATTGTCGCACCTCTCCTCTGGGAATGGCATGGTTCCTGATGAGGGGATCATGGCGCGCCTTATGGGTTAGCGGCGAATGATATCTTAGTCGGAGTCGGTGACTACCATGTGAGCGTGGCTGTGCGTCGTATATTGACTTGGGCGCATGTGTTGGTTCGCGCACCTTGAGGATATAGTCTTGTTCATCAATGTTGTTATGTCGAAAAGGGGAATTTTTCCCTTAGTTTGTAGGCATTTCTTGTTGCATCGGGCGGTTAATCGTTACTCCTGGTTATTCTATGTCTGTTTTTCCCAATTTCCCTTGTGTCTGTGCGTGGTGTCGTAGTTGCTTGTTGCGTGGGTTGCGTGCTTCTATTTTTCGTCTATGGTGTGGTCAAGTTTTGTCGTAGTTTCCTTCTTGCCCCTTAATTCTTAAAAAAGAAAAAAAAAATCGTCCGTGGCCTTAACGCTGGGGTTGTTACATATGGTATCAGAGCGAGGTTAAACTCGTGACATGGGATCGCTACGACTTTCATTGATATGATTGATTATAATGTTGGTAATTGAGTTGACTTGTATTCATGTAGGTAATCATGGTTAGAGGATGCCGCGAAGGAAGACGATGGGGTGCTAGGGGAGGAGGTGTGATGCCTCCAGTAGCATCCACGCCTGAGGGGTCTAACCCCCAGGGAGATGAATAGGTTGTCGGGTAGGAGAAGATAGTGGTGGGTGATGTGGTTGGTATGATGAGATCTTTTCAGTGGATGTCTAAGGCACTGATCAGTTGTTTGGACAGTGATGAGGCCAGGGCACCGACACTCCCTGAGGGTCCACTGCGCACTCTGGTCGACACTGGTAGAATTCACCGTGAATTGGAGAAGTTCAAATTTTTCGAGATCCTTGGTGTCCCAGATGGCACAATCGTTGAGGCATGGTTGGAGAATATGGCGATGTGATTTGCACTTTGCGATTATACCTCCAACATGAAGGTTCGCATGAAGAACTTTAAACTGAAGGGGAGTGCTCTTCTATGGTGGAAGACGCTCCTACCACAGCTGAACATGGTCGTCGAAGATATGTCATGGGAACTGTTCAAGTAACGATTCTGAGAGAGGTACCTATCAGAGGAATTCATTAAGCACCATCTCAATGAGTTCAATGCATTACAACAGGGTGGTCGTACGGTGCCTGAGTACGAGGCACATTTTATGGAGCTGCTCTGGTATGCTCTGCATATTAACACTGAGAAACTTAAGGTTAGCAGGATCATGTTCAGCCTTAACGGAAACATACATGAAAATGTTAGGATTTTGATACCTCAAACCTTGCATGATGTCGTCCATAAGTCCCTCATAGCAGAGGAGGATCTTATCAGTGGGGGTCAGACCAAGACTCCAGCGAGAGTAGCAGGGCAGGTGTCATCTGGTGCACAGCAGCATCAAACACCAGCCAAACATATGCCAGGATATCGTGGCTTCCATAGGGGATCCACCTTCATTACATCTCGACGACCGATGCCTCAACAGCGAACACCTTATCGGGGACCACAACATCAACAACAACGTCAACCACAATAGTAGCAGTTTAGGTATGTTCAACAAAATAGACCAGGATTACAGGCCGGTGGGCCATCATCTTCTACTTTGGGTACCAAGACTACTAGGCCGAAAAAGGGGTGTTGGAGGTGTGGGGAGACACACTACCATCACGACTGCCCTATGGAGAGGAATAGAGAATATAGATCAGTCAGACCCAATATCGTGGGAGATTTTGGCAAGGCCCATCAGATTCATGTAGCAGTGAATAACCACCAGGAAGAGCATCAGTCGACTATGCCCGAGACGACAAGTACCGTCACTGACCAGACCCTTAGTATTTTGATAGATCCTAGTGCTACTGAGAGTTTCATTTATGGTGCAGCGCTAAAAAGGATTAAGGTAAAGGCAGTCGAACATGATGAGTTTAGCTTTGTAGAGATGACCTCGAGAGCCAAACAAAAGGTTGGAGGAAAGGTTACGAGCTGTATCCTTAACCTGGGAGAGTTTGTCACCAGGGCCAACCTGTATGTCACAATCTTAGCATATTATGACGTCATGATCAGTATGGATTTGTTGGAATCACATGAGGCGATACTCAACTGCAAGACAAAACGGTTGAGCTTGGTCGATGATGAGGGACAAAGACGTGTGATTGTAGGACAGAACCAGGGAGTTTCCCTTAGGTTCATCTCTTCCTTCTAGCTTCGGAAGAGCATGCGCAAGGGATGTAATCTTTACATGATCCTTGCGTTAAATTAGAAGGGAGTAGTAGAAGGTCTAGAAAACCTTCCTCTGCTAAGAGAGTTTGCAGACGTCTTTTTGGAGGAATTACCTAGGATGCCTCTAGAGAGGGAATTGGAGTTTACCATAGACCTAAAATCGGGGACTGAAGCGATAGCAAGAACGCCTTATAGGATGTCCACCTTGGAGTTACAGGAGTTGAGAATGAAACTGAAGGAGTTGATGGACCTGGGACTAATACATCCAAGTGTGTCACTGTGGGGTGCACCTATTATTTTCATACGAAATAAGGATGGGTCGTGGAGGCTCTTCATTAACTACTTTCAATTGAACAAGGCAATGATCAAGAATCAGTATCTGTTTCCAAGGATTGATGATCTGTTCCATCAAATGAGGGGCGTGACAGTATTCTCAAAGATAGACTTGTGATCAGGATACCACCAGTTACGGATTAAGGAGGATGACGTCCCTAAGACCGCCTTTAAGACGAGGTTTGGACATTACAAGTTTGCTATTTTACCATTTGGACTGACAAACACCCCAGGGGTATTCATGAGTTTGATGAACTGGGTGTTTCACGAGTACTTGGGCAAGTTCGTCCAAGTATTCATTGACGATATTTTGATTTACTCTCGGACGACAGAGGAGCATGATGAGAACTTGCGCTTGGTACTACAGTGTTTGCGAGAGCACAAATTGTATGGGAAGTTGTCCAAATGCTCATTTCATCAATCAAGTATTCACTACTTGGGGCATGTCATCTTCGGCGAAGGTGTTATTGTGGATCCAAAAAAGGTTGAGGCTATTATGGAATGGCATGCACAGACAAATGTCCTGGAAGTGCGTAGCTTCATGGGTTTAGCAGGATACTATCGATGGTTCGTCGAGGGATTTTCGAACATAGCAAATCCAATCATGGAATTGAAGAAGAAAAACAAGAAGTTTGTTTGGACCGAGAAATGCGCAGAAGAATTTCGGAGGCTCAAGGATATGTTGACAACAACACCGATACTAAAGGTCCCTGACATGGACATAGACTTCTTGGTATGCATTGACGCATCCAAGGAAGGCTTAGGCAGAGTCTTGATGCATGATGGACGAGTGATCGCTTACATCTCGAGGAAACTGAGAAGGCATGAGGAGAACTATGCGATGCACGATTTGAAGTTGCTAGCCATTGTTTATTCCTTGAAGTTTTGGAGACATTACCTTGTTGGATGGAAATGTGAACTAAAGATGGATCACTGTGGACTACAACACATCTTTACACAAAGCAACTTGAACACACGACAATGGCATTGGTCAGAATTGCTTAGCGAGTACGACTTTGAGATTACTTACATAAAAGGAACAGTGAACCGAGTGGAAGATTCTTTGAGTCGCAGACCACACATATTTTCGGTGTTGCCTCTTCAGATGAATCTACATGAAAAAATTATAACTTTACAGCATGATGATGACTGGTACAAAGAGGTCGAGGGTTTTATCGGACAAAACACAATGATGGTACCAAGATTTGAAGGATTTTCGTTTGATGACGATGGTTTATTGAGGTTTAAAAATCAGATTTACGTACCATGGAACGATGAGTTGAGGAGCTTGCTCCTAAGAAAGGCTCATAGAGAAGTTTACATGGCTCACCTAGGATTCATGAAGATGACGACAAACCTTAAGCCCTTATTCTTCTGGAAGGGAATGAAGGCATACATAGTCAACTATGTGGCCAGATGTCTAGAATGTCAGTAGGTAAAGGCTAAACATAGACACCCAACAGGATTACTACAACCACATGCTATTCCAGAATCAAAATGGGAGGTTATTTCGATGGATTGTATTGTGGGATTGCCACTAACGGCAAGGAGACACGACTCAATTTTAGTAGTAGTAGACACTCTGATAGACAGTGCTCACTTTATTCTTGTTCATATGACTTATCAGGCACCCGACATAGCTAGAGTTTTCATCAATGAGATTGTGAGGCTGCATGGCGTGCCTAAGAGGATTATATCCGATCGTGGATCAGTGTTTACTGGACGAGTTTCCAAGAGGCCTTGGGAACCGAACTTAACTTCAGTATGGCGTATCACCCGGAGATGGACGGGCATACCAAACAAATGAACCATACCATGGAGGACATGTTGTGCATGTACATGATGGACCAACAAAAGAGTTGGGAAGAATTCTTGCCACTGGTGGAATTCGCTTATAACAACAGTTACCAAATCACCATTAAGATGGTGCCTTTCGAGTTTCTTTATGGGCGAACATGTCGGATGCCTTTGAGTTGGGATCGGCTTGAGGATAGGGTCCTGGTGGGACCAGAAGAAATCCAAGAAATGGAAGAGGAAATAAAAATAATTATACAAAGGATTAAATAAGCACGGGATCGACATAAGAGTTATGTCGATGCGCACCCTGTCGACCATAGTTACAAGGTCGGTGATCGAGTCTTCTTGCGGGTTAAACTGCATAAGTGTTCGATCAAGTTTGGAAAGGGAGCTAAACTCTCTTCCAGGTTCATGGGACCTTTTGAGATTGTGGAGAGAAAGGGGCCCATGGCCTATCAACTAGCCTTGCCTGATTCATTGAGGCATATGCACAATGTTTTTCATGTATCTATTTTGAGACATTATATTAGTGATCCTACACAGGTTCTTGACATGAGTTCCTTGTAGGTATCAGACAAGGGGGTGCTCATGACTAATACGATCCGCATCTTGGATCATCGCATTCGACAGCTATGATGTCGAATGGTAGAGGAGGTCAAGGTCTAGTGGGACAACTATAGTCTGTACTCAGCAACCTGGGAGGACACATATGATATGCACCAACAGTTTCCATTTTTGTTTGATGCATAGACATATGATACTCTGATACACTTTATTTCTCCATTTTTACTGTGAAACTTCAATATGAAGTTTAGACCAAGAGGGGGTGTATGTAACATCCCTCTCTTTCACACTGAGCGAAATTATTCTTTGAGGACACTTTCTCACAAGTGATCCGGATTTTATGTTATTAAAACATTGATTTTGATTATGAGGAGTTATGGGTTGATGACTTGTTGTTTTACTGCATTGACATAGACATTATCTATTGACTTGGTTTTACTGAGTGTGCAGGATATTGGACCTCGAGGATGTAGAGGCATCGATGGAACCCCTTGGAATTTGGATCGATTCGGGGAGTGTACCATTGGGGTTTGATTTTTTTATAGGTGATATTAGTGCATTTGATTAGATGATATGATATGGATATATTATGACATGATTCGTTGATGATGTAGGCTGACGATAGCTTGCCGACCAGACTCACATGTGGAGTAAAGGGGTCACATACAACTACCAGAGAAGTTGAGGGAGAGGTGTGGACAATAGCCCTACCACAGCCTACTAGCACTCCCGCTGTGGCTCAAAATGTAGGTTAACGTTTACCTAGTTTGAGAGGACCCACAATGTCGTGAGGACAGACTGCGACAGTCACTCATGATGATTCTAATTGGCACACAATAAGGTGGGGGCCTTATTCCTTAGAGTACCTTAGTATCCCACAAGTTCACCTGACAGAGTATTAACTCTAGGAGTTTTTGATGTCTACCAATTCGGTTAAGAGGCGAGTGGCACCCTTGGAGCACATGGTGCGTCCTGAAGGGCACGTCATGCAAGAAAAATGGAAAGAGGCAAGTGACACCCTTGGAGCACGTAGTGCGTCCTAAAGGGCACATCACGCAAGGGAAACAGATGAGGCGAGTGGCACCCTTGGAGCATGTGGTGCGTCTTGAAGGGCATGTCACACAAGAAAATGGAAAGAGGGGAGTGGCACCCTTGGAGCACGTAGTGCATCCTGAAAGACACGTCGCGCAAGGGAAACAAATGAGGCGAGTAGCAGCCTTGAAGCACCTAGTGCGTCCTGAAGGGCACATCGTGTTATTAATAATAAATGAATGAACCCAGATGGCCTTAGGACTAATAACGTGATAATAAATTTTTAAAACAAATTCTCTAATAAAATGTTGCCCATGAAAATTAAAGTCTAGGTCTAATTTACTAGTGGCAGAATTTTCT
>ML793089.1:63432-80449 GCA_009831015.1 Picea engelmannii
GAGTTGTGCCTCCTTTCTGTCAGCGACAATCCCACATTAAATTCCATTGAAATGACCTCCCATTTCGATTCTGGAATATCATGTGGCTGTAGTAACCTTGTCGGATGTCTATGTTCATCCTTCACTAGCTGACATTCTAGACATCTCTCCACGTAGTTGACTATGTTCTCCTTCATTCCTTTCCAAAAGAATAAGGGCTTAAGGTCTTCCCTCATCTTCGTGACTTCTCGATGAGCCATGTAAACTTCTCTATGAGCTTCACTTAATATCAAACTTCTCAATTCCTCATTAGGCGGTATGTAAACCTGATTATTATACCTCATTAATCTGTCGTTGCCCACAATAAATCCCTCAAACTTTGGTACGAGCATGGTGTCTTGGCCAATATTTTCCTTAACCTCTTTATACCAGTCATCGTTACACTGTAAAGTTAGAATATTTTCTCAAATATTCATCTAAAGGGGTATCACCAAAAATTTGCATGGTCTTTGACTCAACGCAACTACCACTCTATTCACTATCCCCTTTATGTAGGTAATCTGAAACTTGCTAAGAGGCTCTGACCAACGACTTTGTCACGCGTTCAAGTCACTTTGCATAAAAATGTGTTGCAAACCACAACGGTCCATTTTTAGTTCAAATTTATGTCCAATAAAGTAGTGTCTCCACAATCTCAGGGCATACACAATGGCCAATAACTCCAAATCGTGCGTCACGTAGTTCTCCTCATGCTTTCTTAACTTCCCTGAGATGTAAGCGATCACCCGACTGTCTTGCATCAAGACTCTACCTAAGCCTTCCTTGGATGTGTATGTGCATACCAAGAAGTCCTTTTCCATGTCGAGGAATTTTAGTATCAGCGCTATCATCAACGTCTCCTTGAGCCTTCGAAATTCTTCCCCACATTTCTCAGTCCATACAAACTTCTTGTTTTTCTTCTACAATTCCGTGATTAGATTTTCTATCTTCGAAAAACCTTCGACGAACCGTCAATAATATCCAACTAAACCCATAAATCTATGTACTTCTGGTACATTCGTCGATGCGGGCCATTCCATAATAGCTTCTACCTTCGCTGGATCCACATTGATGCCTTCACCAGAGACAACATTCCCTAACTAATGAATCCTTGATTGATAAAAAGAGAATTTCAACAATTTCCCGTATAACTTGTTTTCTCGTAAACATTGTAGTACCAAGCGCAAATGTTCGTTATGTTCTTCAGTTCTCCGAGAATATATCAATATGTCATCAATGAATACTTGAAAAATATTTTCCAGGTATTCACGAAACACCCCATTCATCAAGCTCATGAATACCCCTGGGGCGTTTGTCAATCCAAACGGTAAAACGATAAACTCAATGCCTGAACCTCATCTTGAATGTGGTCTTAGGAATGTCTTCCTCTTTGATTCATAAATGGTGATATCTTGATCTCAGGTCGATATTTGAAAACACCATCACACATTTAATTTGGTCAAAAAAGTAATCTATTCTTAGCAGTGGATATTGGTTCTTGATCGTTGGCTTGGTCAATTAACAATAGTCAATGTAGAGTCTCCATGAGCCATCCTTCTTTCGTATGAAAATAAGAGGCGTGCCCCAAGGTGACACACTTGGACGTATAAGTCCTAAGTCCAACAACTCCTTCAGTTGCATTTTCAACTCCTGTAACTCAGGGGTCAACATCTGATAAGGAATTCTTGCTATCAGTTCAGTTCCAGTTCTAGGTTTTAAGTCGATGGTAAATTCCATCTCTCTTTTTGGCATAAAACCTGGTAACTCTTCTGGGAACATGTCCGCAAAATATCATACTACCGGAAGGTTTTCTAATCCTTCTGCCATGCCCTTTTTTGTTCAGTGCTAAGATTTCATATACATTGCATCCCTTGTGCATGCTCTTCCATAGTTGTAGGGAAGAAATAAACCTTAGGGAAACACCCTGGATTCTTCCTACAATCACCTGTCTCTATCCCTCATCATCGGTCAAACTCAACCATTTCATCTTATAGTTGAGTATCTCACCATGCAATTCCAACCAGTCCATACCGATCACGACGTCATAAGATCCTAATATCATGACATATAGGTTGGCCTTTGTTACAAAATCTCCCAGTTTGAGGCTACAGTCCGTAACCTTTTGTAACACCCCAAGTTTTGAGCCCCATATTTAATAATATATTTTTTTAATTGTCAAGAGGCTAGAGGGCCCAAACAATTAAAAGATGCTAGCATGCCTAAGAAATGTAATGTTTTGATCATTATTAATAATAAACACATTGTTGGCTGCTAGATGAACAAGGACTAGAGTTATAGGGGGCTATGATTCCACAAGAGAGGGGGCTTGAGGGGATAAATGTTTTTTTCTTATTTTAATTACCCTTTTGTCTAAGGGAGTGGATCAATTACGTGAGATTCTTGGGGGGGGAGGCCAGAAGGTTCTTGATTCCCCATGAGTTGCTTAAACCTTCCCCTAGTATGTTGGGGTGTTTGTTATTCACTCGTTCACTCATTTGTTCATTCATGTATTCGCTCGTCCACTTTCTCTCTGGTTCATGTGTTCATTCACTTTATCACTCGTTCATTAATCTCGTCCTTACCTATCACTCATTGATCCATTCTCATCCACATCTTGGCTTGGGAAAGGGAAAACAACTTCTGAAGAGTAGCCATGGTATTGTTGGTTGTAGTTAATCCAACCATGACTTGAGGCCTGTAGTTCTAAGATGAGTTGTCCCATGTCCAGCTTTGGTCATAGCTGCGAGTCTTGAGAGTTCCAGCATTGAGATTCTGGACAAGTTGTGCTAGAGCCCTAGAAGGAGAAGGACCGCCTGAGGGACTGCATGGTAGAGAAGGGTGGAGGTCCATTCTCTTGGGTGGTGCAGGATGGGTAGAAGAGAGCTGGGTACTTGGATTGTTGTGAGTGTTGGGAAAGCCTGTGAGAGCTTGAGTGTTGACTAGTTTGGGGAGCCAAGTAATACTCTGGAACCGTCCTTGTGGATTCATAACCCTGGCTCGGGGGTGACACTGTTGTTGATATTTGGAACAATAGTGCCTATGGTTGGGTGGAACGTCCTTGGTCTGCAACCAGTTGGCATCTTATTTTATAAAGATAAGTTCTCTCTATTATGGTATTATTTACCCGTATATGAATGTATTATGCTATGTATTTATTTATCATTTAATTAAATATTTAGAATATTCATGCTTGTTGGTTATTGTTGTGCATGTTGTTAGATATTTTCTTTTATGAATCCTTATTAATTTAAAAATGTATTGATAAGAGAAAGAAGTCCAAGGGTGACCTTGAAGGTAGCATAGCCCGTTCTGTGGGTGGCAGGGTATGTTACAGATTGGTTTCAGAGCCAGATTGAAACACCGATCCAGTATGGGTCGGGTCTATTGGTCAGAGTCTCATGGTTGAGATCGAATTCTGACCTTGAAGTTGAAAATATCAGGAGGAATGGCATTGAGGAGTCTACACAGGAGCTAGAACATCAGAGATCCTTTGTAAGGGATGAAAGGATCATGACCGCCCCTTTCGAATCTGGGAGCGATCGCCATTGTGGGATCAAGAGAGATCTGGGATCATTGGATCATAGGGTAGGTGAACAAGGGCCATCATATGAAAGTGAAGAAAAAGGTTTTGTAGGTTTATGTCTCAACTGTCAGATATGCATGTGAGCGAATGTGAGTCATAGATCTCGTGGTGGTTCATAGGATCGACACTCTAGGAGAAGTGAGCCCTCATGTTGCATGCATGAAAATATCCTAAAGTTCGAAGTTAATACAGACAATCCTTTAATGGAGACAGGTGTCCACAGATCGACTAGTTTGGAAGTTTGGCATTCGAGAAGAATGGAGTGTGCTGATGTGAAACATCCTGAAGTCCATCGACCATTGATTCTAGAAGACACACGACAATATATCTCATAGTCCAGAGACTTGGTACTTCGGGGGTTTTCAAGTCTCTACAAGTGAAAATTACCGAAGCCCGAAGTCATGAAGCCACACAGACCGTCGATTTAGGATCCATTTGGGACCTTTCTCAATTGTTGGATCAAGTAGTGGAAGGATAGGGTAAGCACTTCAGTGAATTGGGTGAAGGGTTGAAGATTGACCAAAGAAAATATCTGATCGTCGATGGCCGATGATCGGTTGTCGACAAAATTAGTGCCAAGTTCAAACATTTTCCAAAAGAAATTGTCGATGGCTGAAGGAGGAAAGGGATGATGACGTGCCATTCCATGTTAGGAAGGATATGGCTGATTTCCGATGGTCAGGGATCGACGAGATTTGCGAAACGGCCTTGGTTCACGAAGGAAAGTCACTGATGGCTGATGTTTAGAGATCAACGAGTTGGTGAAGTGTTGAAAATCAGCCAAATAAAATCTTCGATCATCAATGACTGATGGTCGGGGGTCGACAGATTTTGATGAAATTTTCATTTGGAAATAGAATTCATCGATCATCGATTGCCGATCATCAATAGAGTAGATCAACGGTCCATATTACGTATAATTTGAAATCAACGGTGTAGATTGCCCCATAGGAGCATATTACATCAGATGAAGGTGAAACACCTGAAGCTATGAAGAGAGGATTAAATCCTCACCATTGATCAAGAGAGTATACGTGGTAGCAGATCCTGCAATCTAGAGACTTGACACTCCGGGAGGATGAAGAGTGTGGACAGTCTGGAACTCCTGAAGCTAGAGTTTCAGATCTCCTGTTAACCATAGATCTAAACAGTGAATGAGGACCATCGATCATTGCCTTCCTCAAGTATTCAAAAATTTGACGCTCTGGGGGATTGGAAGTTGGAGTTGAGAGAACGTCTAAAGTTTTGTAGTCCCGAAGCTCTGTATAAGTGATTTTTCAACTAAGTGTAGTGTCATGACCGTGATCACATGCAATTGAGAGATGAGGGAAGAAAGGCTAATGGACGAATTGTTGTTTTCAAGTCCGAGAAGTGTTAAGGAAGGATTTAGCCAGCGGTTTCGAGTCGTGGTCACCTGGGAAGGTGGTTTGAAAGAAGTGCCTGTGTAGATTGATACATATATGTTCTTCATGAATTGAGAAGAAAAAAGGACCTGTAACATGGTTTGGAAAATTTTGTTTATCACATGCTGAATTCTAACAAAATGGTCACTTGCACATTTTGCATAATTAAGGGGTTTCAACACATTATCTCAGAATGCGTATTCAAGAAATGGGAGAATGAGAGGGAGCCTCCAACCATGATAAGGAGGCTAAAGGCTAGAATACAAGAGTGGGTAATGCAGAGAAAAAATCCAATAGATGTGAGGGAAGAGGAGAGCAAGAAATGTTGCTATAAATGGTAAGAAGCCTAAAAATAGAAGTGAATAGCTACAAGGCAGACAATGAGAGGATGATGAGGGAGCAAATTTAGATAAATGCTTGAGTGTTGTAGAGCTTAAATCATTTGCAAAGTCAAGAAAAGAATGGATCAAAGAAAGAGGGAGAAGGCAGGTGTCATGAAAGAAGATATGATCATGGAAGAGCTGGTCATTCCAAAAGTGCTAGAAGAGCTCACAGACACCACTCACCTCCTTACTTGGCAAGAAATTTGTATGCATCGGAAGATTCTGTAAGTAGTTCAGAGGTGTCTCCTGTTAGGCACCAAAGAAGGAGACAGGAAGTGGACAATTTTCAAGAAGAGAGGAGAAAGATTAAGCCACCCTCCTTTGATGGTGAAAAATAAAGGGAAGATGATGCTAAAGCATGGTTTCGTGGACTCAGGAGATATTTTCAATTGTGTAACTATTCATCAAGCCTAGAAGCTAGAATTGCCACCTATCATTTACATGGGAAAAATGCAAAGTGGTGGGATCAACTGAAGCAAGTTGAACATATTAATGAGAATATGATCACTTGGAAGCAGTTCAATAAGTACTTCTAGAAGGAGTACCTCTCAGATCATTTCTATGATAAGAAAATGCAGGAGTTATTTGAACTCGAGTTGGGAAGGATGACTATGGCAGAATATGAGAAGAAGTTCTTGGGATTGTTAAAATATGTTGGGTTTATAAATGATGAAAAAGTAAATATATAGAGGTTTTCAAGTGGACTACCAGCCTTTTATAAAGAAAATATTAGGTATGATGAGCCCAAGACCTTGACTGAGACCATCGGGAAGGATAAATACCTGTATGATCAAGGCCAGGGAAGAGAATCCCTGCATAAATATTGGAAGGATAAGAAGAAGGAGAAGTTCAATCAGAGGAGGAAAGGATTAAAACCTCCCTTCAATAGGAATGATCCTAATATAAATCATCAAGATCAGTATGCTAAGGGTGAATCCAAGAAAGAAGGCTCCTTGGGAAAAAGGGGAAGACCACCTATCCAATGTCGGGGATGCAAGGAAGATGACATGTACAAGGATTTCCCACATAGAAAGGACAAAGTGAATACTGTGCACAATGCCCAAGAGGCTACAACAATCGAATATATGGGAAGAATCTATGCAACTTTAGATTATCGACAAGCAGAGTACCGGTCCAATATGATCGAGGTGGAAGGTAAGATCATAAATCAGCCTGTTGCTATTTTAATTGATTCAGGAGCAAGTTATTGTTACATTGATCCCAATATAGTGGATAGATTACATTTGGAGAAAAGTAAGATTGGAAAATTAAGTTTGGTTCAACTAGCCACTGGAACCAAAAGGAGAATCCATGATATGGCCAGAGGATGTTCCATAAGTCTTAATGGTGTGAATACAAATGTCAATCTAAATATCATACCATTGGGGTCTTATGATATTCTAATTGGAATGGATTGGTTGGACAAGCATCATGTTGTCCTAGATTGTCATGGAAAGACATTTACATGTCTTGATGGAGACGGAAAATAGAGCATTGTGAAAGGAGTTCCAAGACCCATCTCTATAATGGAGATTTCAACCTTATGGCTAAAGAGCTATTTTAGAAAAGGATGTCAATTGTATGCATCCCATGTGGAGGAGCCAGAAAATACAAAGGGGCCAAGACTTGAAAATTTCTTGATACTACAAGAATTCGAGGATGTATTCCAAGAAATACCAGGGTTTCCACCAAAAAGGGAAATAGATTTCTCTATTGATTTAGTGCTAGGAGCTGCCCCGGTGTCAAAAACACCTTACAAAATGAGCACACCATAGCTAAAAGAATTACAAATGCAATTGGAGGAATTTTTGAAGAAAGGGTACATACGTCCAAGTGTTTCACCTTAGGGAGCACCAGTACTCTTTTTCAAAAAGAAGGATGGAACCTTGAGGCTATGTATTGACTTTCGACAACTGAATAAGTATACTATAAAGAACAAGTATCCTCTACCTAGAATTGATGACCTCTTTGATCAATTAAGAGGAACAAATAAATTTTCAAAGATTGACTTGAGGTCCGGATACCATCAAGTAAGAATCAAGGAAGAAGACATTCATAAGACAACCTTTAGGACTAGGTATGGGCATTATGAATTTGTAGTGGTGCCATTTGGACTGACCAATGCACCAACTGTCTTTATGTTCTTAATGAATGACATATTTAGAAATTATTTGGATAAGTTTTTCATAGTGTTCTTGGATGACATACTTGTCTATTCTAAGTTTGAAGAGGAGCATGAACATCACTTAAGACTGGTATTATAAGTGTTGAGAGAACATTAGTTGTATGCCAAGCTGACCAAGTGTTCTTTTTTTTCAAAATAAGATCTATTACTTGGGATACATTATTTCAGAGAAGGGAATAACAGTAGATCCAGAGAATATTGAAGCCATTAGAGGATGGCCAACACCCATAAATGTGTCAGAATTCAGATCTTTTATGGGATTAGCTGGTTACTACAGAAGGTTCATAGTAGGGTTCTCTAAGATTTCTCATCCCATCAATTCTTTGCAAAGGAAGGGAACTAAATTTGAATGGACACCTAAGTTTGAAGGAAATTTTAATATGTTGAAGGAATTACTACTAGTGCACCTATGTTAAATATTTATGACCCAAATAAATTTTTTGTGGTATGTATAGATGCATGTAAGGAAGGACTTGGGGGAGTCCTCATGTAAAATGGACATGTCATTGGTTATGAGTCTAGAAAGATCAAGGAACATGAGAGGAACTATGCCACACATGACTTGGAGCTTGCTTCCATTGTCCACGCCTTGAAGATGTGAAGGCATTACCTCATGGGGAAGAGATTTGAATTAAGGACAGACCACATTGGCCTGAAGTATATTTTTGAACAACCAACCTTGAATGTCAGGCAAACAAGATGGCTGGAATTTTTAAGTGAATATGACCTTGATATCAAGCATATCAAAGAAAAATAGAATAAAGTTGTCGATGCACTTAGTAGAAGAGTGCATATCATGCATGCTATCCTTGTTAGTATGCATCAGTCAAACTTGAAGAGAAGAATTTTAGATCATCTTGTTACATATCAACATTACTTACATGTAAAGGAAAACTTACAGTAAGGAGATGTACAACATAAAATAAAGGAGTATGAGGTAAAGGAATATGGATTACTTGTGCATAAGAATATAATATATGTTCCTAGTTCCAGAGAATTGAGGAATTTGGTATTGAAGGAAATGCATGATGTTCCTTATGATGGACATCCTGGTTACCATAAAATGATTACAATAGTAAGAATCCAATTCTTTTGGACGGGAATGAAAAAGCATGTTGTTAATTACATCACTCGATGTATGGAATGTCAGAAAGTGAAGGATGAGCATAGACACCCAGCGGGTTTGCTGCATCCATTACCAATCTTAGAGAAGAAATGGGAAGTGATAATGTAACAACCCTAAGTAATTAATCAATTGTCATGATTTAAATAATTGTTTAATGTATATTAGTTAATTAATTAATTAATTAATTGTCCTGATTTAATATTTGTTTAATGTATATTAGTTTAATTAATTAACTAATTAATTTCATGATTAAATATTTGCTTAATGAATTTGAGTTTAATAAATTATTAATTTATTAAATGGAGAATTAATGTATCGGGTGATGGAACCATTAAAGAGAAAGGGGATAAGGTAGATGACACTTAATGGAGAGATAAGGTGGGTGAGACTTAATGAAGGTAGAAGGCGGTGAATGAGAGAGGGGGAAAGGAGAATAAGAGAAGGGAAAACACTCGGGAAGGGACTTTTGTTTTGGGGAGAGCATCATTTTCATAGGAGAGGACTATATTGTTGGTTTGGGCTGGAGGAGCTTGCTAGAGGCTGGTTGGGTTGGAGGAACTTGTTGGAGGATTGTACTACTGGTTTTGCTTGAGGAACTTGTTGGAGTTTGGTGGACTGTTACAGGGGAACACCTGTTGCTAAGAGTTTTGGGCTCGGGGTCTAGGAATCCTTACGGAATCCTGAAGCTAGGGAGTTGGAGAGGCTCTGTTCCTAGCTAGCTGGGAGGAAAAGATTCAGTTTTGGGCAGAGTTTGGGCAGGGCATCTTGGGAATATTTTTAGCTTCAACTTGGACAGACAGAGTTGGGGAAACAACATCACTTGAGAGGTATTTGTGTTCATTATTATGGCATGTTCATTATCATTATGATGGTTCATTATTTTACTATGTTGTGTATGTTATTCAATACGTTATTTATATCATGCTGCTTATTTTGAATTTTTCTGAACCATGAACTGTTATTTTGCTCAATATAGAACTATAAAGAAATTATGATAGAAATTTTATGTTTAAATTTATGAAATTTTAGGTTTTGTTAGATAGGACCCTACACATGGTATCAGAGCCAAGTTTAAAAACTTGGACCAGGGCCTACCCACCTACCCACCTGTAAGAATGAAGGTTTAGGAATGTTGTTCTAGCATAACCCATAAATTTAAACAAACCTTAAATAGTTATATTGAAACCCCTTACAACAAATTAGAAATGAAGCCCTGAAACCCTCTAACAACAACTAGTAAATAACCAGAAACAACCATGAAATGTTTATGAAGATTTCATGAACTTGTTCACCGGTACAAGTGAAAACTTTGAAAGGGGTGTATGAACATAAATAACTGGATATATAAATGATTTGTATATGGAAACCATATAAATATGGGCCCAAGGGACAAGCTCAAGCTCAAAGCTCCAACTCCACGCAACCTGCAAGCGAAGAAAAAAAAACCCAATGAATTTTAACACTTTTTATAAATAAATTGACATATATGTATATATATATATTATGTTGAATTATATAGTAAAGAAATATGTAAAAAATAAATAAAAATATATTGGGTTTCTTAACATCGATCAATTCCAATTCTAAACACAAAAAAAATCAACCGACCCCACACTAAACATTGTACAAGTGTTTGATTCTATCTATATTAAAATATATAGTAAAGAATTCTGCCAAAAAAAATATACATTGGGTTTCTTAACCTGGCCCATTTGCTGGCTACTTTTTAGTCTTTCCATACCATCATGCGCCATGGAGAAATTCCACAAACAAATACACAACCCAACACACAAGAGTTCCAAGCCCACGATACACAAAATACCAAGGCAACACACACAATGCCAGGTTGGCCACCGAATACCAGAAGCATTGAGCTCAACAACATCAATGTCAACGTCTGTATACAACTAAAAATGGAGGAAACTTGGGTCCCCCTTCTGTGCTAGATTTCATCACCTCCCTTTAACTGATTGTGGAGATAGAGCTATGCACCAAAAAAAAACACAACGCAAGTCAGTGCCAAAGATTGACACACAAGTCACCAAAGAAGAGCCCACAAGGCGCATGGGTTGCACTACGCGTTTGGTAGAAGCCCAATGACCAACGCTAAGTGCCATAGTCTTGCCCAAGCACCACGAGAGAGGATCCCACGAGGGGAAATCTCCACTCAATGCGTCCAACACAACAACAACATGACAAGTCGTAAGGGAGGAGCCCGCGAAGGGCCATCTTTGCTCAACGCGTCCCACACAGAAACAATGTGCCAAGCACCAAACCACCAGCCATGAGGGAGGAGACCATGAAGGAACTAATTTCTCAACGTGTCTATCATAATGAAATCTCCCATCATAACCACTACACCATAGAACCCGCAGGCAGCAAATCCGCTGCAAAAGAGCTCACGAGTTTGAACTCATAACCTATTGGCAGAGCAAATGCCTTGAGAAATGACCTATGGTAAAGGAAATGTCATGGGAAAGGTTTGATAGCCAATTCCCAAGCTATCAAGCACGAAAGCCCAGCCGCCAAGACCACGCGCCAACCAAACCATTCCCTGCCCACAGTCATAATACAAACCAATGCAAACTCAGCTAAGGCTCTAGCCATAGAGCCCACATAGCCAAAGGATTGCGTGACCAAGCCCACACAACCATTACGCCTTTCCTCTACTGAGAAAATGACCAAAAAAAAATAAAAACGAGGATGAAATAAGAGCTTCCAGCCATTACCACAACCTCACCGCAGCTGTAGAGTGAGAGAGGCCCAACCGCCTTTGCAGAATAGAGAGACGTGTGTAGGGTTTGAGGATAGAGAGACGTGTAGGGTTAGGGTTTGGGGGTTTTTGGAACTGATAGCGGGGGAAGAAGGGCACATGGGCCTCATGCGAGGACCCACGAAGCCATACTTAAAAAAAAAAAAATCAAATTATTTTTTGTTTTTATATTTTATTTTATTTATTTTTATTCGTTTAAATTTAAATTAATTGTAATTATTTTAAGACATGATTTTTTTTAAATTTAATTGTTTTATTTAGGGTAAAGTTAATTATATTAATTATTTTAAAAAAAATTAATTTTTTTTATTAGCGTAAAGTTTAAAATGCAATTAAAATTTAAATTAATCAAATTTAAAATATAATTAAAATTTAAATTTGGTTAATTAAAATTTTAATTATCCCAATGGGTTTGATTTTAAAATTTTAAAATTTATTTCAACTAAGGATATTAGTGATTAATTAGATAGTGACTAATTAATTAGACTGAATTAGCTCTCATTCTACGCTCTTTGGAGGCCATAAATGAGACTCTAAAGAGGTGTCGGCTAGTAGGGATCGAAGTGGAGATCCCACCATCTGGAACGGGTAATCTTGAAGCGTCGAGGGATTTAGGGGGAGCGTCTCCACGCGAAGACATCACTAGAGAACTGCATAAGATCAAACTTCCAGAGTTTGTCAGGGGTCGTGCCAGTGAACATGCAGAGGCATGGTTGGAAGGCATGACAAGGCGTTTCGCCTTAAGAGACTATGCTTCCACATCAAAGGCAAAAATAATGATTTTTCAGTTGAGGGACAATGCCTTGAATTGGTGGGGCAACCTGGAGAGGCAATTGCACCTTACCCCAGACACCATCTCTTGGGAACTTTTTGAGGAAAGGTTTCGAAGGAAGTATCTATGAGCTTACTACGAGGAATAGCAGGTGGGAGCATTTCATGCTATAGTACAAGGGAATAGGACCATGGAAGAGTACGAGATTAGGTTCATGGAGTTGGGGAAATATATTTCATACATGGATAATGATCAACGACAGGAAGAACACCTTGTCTATGGGTTGAACCCTAAGATAAGGGCCATGGTGCGGATATGGAAACCATCTTTAGTAGCGGAAGTAGTTGAAAATGCACATTATGCGGAGGAACACATGAACTTAAATGGAGGTACATGATCGACCTTTCTGCATCATCCTGGATTTGTGGGGAAGGCCCCTAGGACCATCTCCAGGGGAGGGAGATTTAGGCCACCTCCATATGGTAATAGAGTATCATCAAGGACAGTTGCCATAGGTATTTCAATGGCAGCGAGTGCAGCGTCCCATTCATCACCAACGACACAGGTAGGTCCATGACCTTCTTAGGGAGCGTCTATTAGGGGCAGGGGTTCCAGGGGAAGGAACTCATTTCAGAGACCATCACAGAGTAGTGCCTAGGTTCCATCTCGTGTTACATGTTGGGGGTGTGGAGGACCCCATTACCAGTGCGACTACCCAGAGTTGCAAGTAGGATTTGTGCATAGAGAAGGAAAGGCCCCGATGGGAAGAGAAAGTAGAAGCCACCATATTTATGTAGTAGTTAATAATAGCTAGGAAACACATCAATCCATGGTGGTGGAGTCGTCAGGTATGATAAATCATATCAATGTTAGAATTTTATTTGATTCTGGTGCTACAGATAGTTTCATTTCACCATCTGCATTAGAAAAGAGTGGGTTGGCAACCTACAAGCGCGATGACTTTAAACAAGTCGAGATGGCTTGGGGGAAAAATAAGAAGTAGGACCTAGCGTTGATAATTGTCTAGTAGACCTAGGAGTGTGTACTACCAGGTTGAAGGTATACGTCACTGCTCTCAGGACGTATGACCTAATCATTGGAATGGATTGGTTAGAAGCACATCGAGCCATGGTATATTGTTTCACAAAAAGGGTGCTTTGTGTTGACGATGAAGGAAGGCTAGTAGAGATCCATGGTGTACGAAGAAAGATGTCTCTACGCTTTATCTCAACTATGAAGGTTAAGCAGTGCATGAGGCAAGGGTGTCAAATTTATGTAGTGGAAGCAGTGAGTGAAAGGAAAAGACCCTCCTTGGATCAGTACCTAGTATTGTCAGAGTTTAAAGATGTTTTTCCAAATGAGTTACCAGGGTTACCTCCTAAGAGGGAGCTTGATTTTACTATTAAGATAAAACCTGGTGCATAACCAATTTCCAAGACTCTATATCGGATGACAATGCCAGAACTTTGTGAGTTGTAGATGCAATTGAAAGAGCTACTTGACTTAGGGCTAATAAGGCCTAGTGTATCACGTTAGGGTGCACCAGTAATTTTTGTGAAGAAGAAAGATGGTTCCTTATGACTGTCTATAGATTACAGGGACTTGAATTGTGCTACAATGAAAAATAGGTACCCAATGCCATAGATAGATGATCTATTTGATCAGATGAAAGGAGTAGCGGTATTCTCAAAAATTGATTTGTGATCAGGGTATCACCAATTTAGGATTAAGGAGGGCGATATTCCTAAAACTGCCTTTCGAACTCGATTTAGGCATTATGAGTTCATCGTAGTACCTTTCGGATTGACCAATGCTCCAGCAGTATTCATGAGCCTCATGAATGGTGTATTCCAGAAGTACTTAGACCGCTTTGTACAAGTCTTTTTAGATGATATCCTCATCTATTCCAAGAATGAAATAGAATATGAGGAACACTTGAAGGTGGTGTTGTCCTTCCTTAGAGAGAACAAATTGTATGGGAAGTTGTCAAATTGGTCCTTCTTCCAGAAAGAAATTCACTATTTAGGTCATATAATTTCTGGGGAAGGAATATCCGTGGACCTAGAAAAGGTAAAGGCCATTATGGAATGGCTAGTGACAAAAAATGCTCATGAGGTAAGAAGCTTCATGGGGCTAGCAGGTTATTATCGGAGATTTGTGGAAGGGTTCTCTAAAATAGTGAAACCCATAACCACTTTGTAGCGCAAGGGGGTCAGGTATAAATGGACAAAAGAATGTGATAGTGCATTCATCAAGCTTAAAAGGTTACTAACTAGTGCACCAATTCTATGAGTGTCGGATATGGAAATGGACTTCACAGTCTGCACGGATGCCTCGAAGCAAGGGTTGGGGGCCATGGTAATTCAGGATGGAGGAGTGATAGCGTATGCATCAAGGAAGTTAAAGAAACACAAGGAGCTTTACGCTACTCATGATTTGGAATTGGCATCCGTAATGATAGCTCTGAAACTTTGGAGGCACTATCTAGTGGGGCGAAACTTTGAGCTCAAAACAGACCATCAAAGATTAAAACATTTCTTCACTCAAAGGGACCTGAATGCTAGGCAGAGGCAATGGAGTGAGTTTATGAGTGAGTACGATTCTGGTATTTCATACATCAAGGGAAAGGAAAATGTGGTCGTAGATTCCTTGAGAAGGAGACCACGTGTCTTCTCTTTGGTACCCTTAAAAGTCAATCTGAGGGAACGTGTGTTGATGCAGCTCCATGGAGACAATTGGTATTTAAAGGTTACTTCAAAACTCCAAAGTGGGAGGCAATTAGATCCAAAGTATGAAGGATATAGTTTGGAAGTAGACGGACTATTAAGATACTGAGGAAGGATGTACATCCCTAAAGGTGGGGATATTCAAAGCATCATACTGAAGGAAGCCCATAGAGTACTTTATTGTGTGCATTCGGGTGTGAAGAAAATGTATGCAGACATGAAAAAGGTCTTCTTATGGGTAGGTATGAAGCGCGATGTAGTCCATTTTGTTGCCAAGTGCCTAGAGTGTCAACAAGTGAAAGACAACCACCATCACCCGGCAGGCCTCATACAACCACATGATGTTCCTATGTCCAAGTGGGAAGTCATTTCCATGGATTTTGTTGTCGGGTTGCCGCTCACATCTCATAGACACAATGCCATTCTTGTGATAGTTGATAAGTTGACCAAGAGTGCTCATTTTATTCTGGTTAGAGACACTTATGATGTCACTGATGTGGACCACGTGTTTGTAAGTGAGGTCATCCATTTGCACGGGATACCCAAGAAGATCATTTCAGATAGGGACTCTAGATTCACTTCTAGGTTTTGGACAAGTTTGCAGTCAGCGTTGGGGACTTAGTTGAACTTAAGAACAACTTATCATCTAGAAACTGATGGGAAAACTGAGAGAGTACATCAGGTTATGGAAGACATTCTTAGGATGTATGTTATGGATAATCAAACCCATTGGGAGAAGTACCTACCTTTGGCAGAGTTCGCCTACAATAAAAATTTTAATAGCTCCATCAGAATGCCACCCTATGAATATCTGTATGGAAGGCCATGCATAACACCATTGAGTTGGGAGAGGTTAGAAGACCAAGTAACAGTTGGGCCATAATTGATTCAAGAGATGGAGGAATAGGTGATTCAGATTAGACAGAGACTAAAGGAAGCGCAGGATAGGCATAAAAGTTATGCGGATGCACAGGGAACTGACCGAAGTTATAAAGTGGGAGATCAGGTTTTCATTCGTATCAGGCCTAATAAGAGTACCATACGGTTTGGTAAGGGGACAAAGTTGTCACCTCGATTTATAGGACCGTTCAGAATCCAAGAGAAAATTGGACCCGTTGCCTATCATCTCGTACTTCCACCCCACTTGCATAAAACTCATAATGTTTTTCATGTATCTATTCTATGCCATTATGTTGCTGATGAATCACATAAACTAAATTGGAAGGAATTGCAAGTATCAGACGTGGGAACCCTCATGGTAGAACCATTACATATATTGGACCGTAGAGTCCGACAGCTCAAGAACTGTTTCGTAGACCAAGTTAAGGTCCAATGGGAAAAGTTTAGTTCAGGATCTGCTACTTGGGAGGATGTCGAGACGTTACGACGAGATTATCCCTCACTTTTTTTACCACCTCGAGAATATGTTTCTAGAAGGTTGGGTGTATGTAACACCACCTTTTGACTTAGACAACTAGGATTACCTGAGGCCTGATTACCTTTATTTTCTGTTCACCATGAAACTATTAATGATACACTTGAACTTTTAAGACATAGAAACCTATATGAATGTTTAAATGTTATTTGAATGATTATGGATATGATGCGATCTACTATGTGAATGTAAATTCTATGAATGTTTAAATGTTATTTGAATGATGATGGATATGATGCGATCTACTATGTGAATGTAAATTCTATGAATGTTTAAATGCTATTGATGATGATGGATATGAGTCGATCTACTATGTGAATGTAAATTCTATGAATGTTTAATGTTATTGATGATGATGGATATGATGCAATATATTGTGTGAATGTGAATCCTATGAAGGTTTAAATGCTATTTGAATGATGTTGGATATGATGCAATCTATTATGTAAATGATAATTCTATGAATGGGTAACATTAATTGAATTATGGGGATATTATGAGATCTATTTCTAACTTGAAAATTTTGATGTTAAAGTTGTTGGTACATGGATACCGAATTGAAATTATGGTTGTATGCAATTACATGATGATAATGCATAGATATGTATGAGTT
>ML793089.1:175844-197606 GCA_009831015.1 Picea engelmannii
TAATCGATTTAAAAGGTTCAGTAGTTGAATGTATGAAATTGAAAATATTGCAAGTATCTTAGAACAACATGCCAATCTTGAGACCTTAAATGGTCAAAGAATATCAGATTGAAAATAATTATTATAAGTGATGCTTATGCATACTTGAATATATTTAATGCGGAGTATTGTCTGAGTCTAGTCAATGATAGAATAATGAGATTCAGGTATTTAGGTATATAACACTTATAATTTAAGTGACTTCATGCGATCTCTAAGTGAACATACAATACCATCTTGTCATTTATAGAAGGTTGATAAATCATGTGAAAGTAAATATAAGTTCTTGCAAAATTGTGTCTTTATTTTTATTTGCAACAAAAAAAATTGACACAACTTGGGATTAACTTAGAAAGACGTTACATTTTGAGAAAAATGGAATTTTAAGTAGGGTGGTAGTGGGATTTGACATTAAGATATATTTTAGTGTGAGTCTTTTTGTGAAGACTTGGTAGGATATGGATCCATCTAGTTCTCGAGTAACTAGGCCATCAAGGAAAGGACATGAAATATCCTATTTGATTTCCATGGTTAATTTAATGTGGGGAGATAAGACATTAATATGGTTAAGGAATGATATTAGGGTCAAATGGTTAGGGTGGGGGGAATGAAAAAGGTTTCATAAATGAATTGAAAATTGTATTGAGGGTCAATGTTTCAAAGTGTTTCATGAAGATGTTTTCCACTATGGGGGATAAGGATGATCTCATCATTATGCCTTCAATTTTTCGTAGAATTTACCTCTAAACGTAAAGAAACTAGATGTAAGATATATCTTAATAAGATTTAAGGTATTGAGTTCAACTAACTTATAAATTAAATAAAGGGTTTTTGAAACATCGATTTTGGTGAAAAGGGGCACAATATCAAATATTACCATAAGGACTTGATCAATGAGATGGGAATCATGAATTTTGTGGTTGAAGTTAATGAAATATTTTATGAAGGAAGGGGTTTGACCTATAGAAGGTTAAATTTTATCGACTAAGAATCTACCTAAATAATATCTAAGGGATCCTATGCCACTAACAATGGGTATTAGAGGGTTCTCTTTCTTGTGGATCCTAGATTTCCCATAAATTTTGAGGGGTTGAAGGTTGCGAGAAAGAAGATTTTTTTTATAAACGGATCAAGGGAGGAGAACTTAATGGCCTTGATGGCCAAATTTATGAATTGTTTGATGGGATTATTAAAGAGAGGCTTATAAGAAAAAAAGGATAAAATATCAAGTAATTTAGCATTATAATCAGATGTGTCCATGTTTACAGATGCATTACCTTTAGCAACCTTTAGTATTATAATATTGGGGTTCTTATTAAAGTGATGATGAACATTCAATTCCACTTTAGAGAGATTTCCCATTAGTATAGATACAATTTCATATTAAAACAAATATGAATCAAGACTATATGTTTCACTACCTTTATCTCCCCCTTTGTTAGACTTGTGTTTTTCTACTACACCCCTAAAAGAATTCCTACATGATTTCAATCTCTTAATAACTACTACAACAATTCCCTAAAGAAAAAATATAAAAAATATCACAACTATCGTAATAACAAAACCAATCACTTGTGTTTCTTTATTGACTTTAGGAAATCATTTGACATTGTGCCAATATTAATTAACCTTTGCAATAGATTAGAAGAGTCCAAGGTTTCATTTTAGTTGACATTTGTTGCAATATGGTTGTAGAGAATGCTATTGTATAGTTCAGGAATAACGAGGGTTGGTTGGAAAAAATTAATTGTAATATATGAGAAGCAAGGATGTGCCCTTTCCCATACCCATTTTCTATTTACATTGAAAATTAGAGCCATGCTTGGAAGAAGTAGGTTGTGTTATGACCACTTTAGTTAGAATATCCATCATCCTTCTTCTTTATGCTAATGATATTGTTCTTATGGTGAGGTGTCCCTCTGATCTTGACAAGCAACTAGAAATTCTCAAGGATTTATGTTCTAGCAAAGGTATGTCAATAAACACTAATAAACAAAGGTTATGATTATCAAATCCAAAAATATTGCCTATGCTAATTTTGGGTATGCCAATAACAACGTAAGTGAAAGTTACATCAAATGAATATCTCAATGTTTACCTTGATTACAAGCTTAAATAGAACTATAACATTGAGAAAACTAATTAATGAAGGGTGGAAAGCTTATTTTGGCCGTGAAAACAATTGTAAATCAACTCCTCTTGTGAAGAAAGGAAACTCCTCTTTAAGACTCTCATCATTCAAGTTATCTTATATAGATGTGATTTTTTGGGTTGTAGCATTTCTAGAGAATTGCAGAGAAAAAATTGACCAAATCCAAAAGAACTTTATAATTTATAATCTTAAAATTAAAATCAATACATAGTATCATATCCTCATAGAGGTAATTTGAAGAAGAATAACAAGAAATATAGATGTAGGATGTAAGAGAGAAGAATTCATAGTCTTTCCACACTAAAAAAATATATATACATATTCTACAAATGGTTGTAAAAAGGGGCAAAAAGACTGAAAAAGACTCAAGATTTTAAATTGTATGAGATAAGTATTATCTCTGTTATTGAAGTGTGGGTTTTTTCCTTCATATTGGAGGATTTTCTCTATGCCATTTGTATTGGGATATTTCATTATTTTTGGTTTTGATATTTATGTTGAAGGATGCATTGTTGATTTCCATATAAATTGTAATTATAATATTTGGAAAATAAATTTTATGTTTAGATTATTATAACAAAATCAATAGTCAACATTTAAGACAGAGTTAACATTTAAGTTCAAAATCCTTTCTCGACCAAAGAATTACAACACTAGCATTTTTTTCGAAATCTATTACATTCTCCACATATTTCTAAAAACTATACATAGTTAAACACTAGCAACAACTACATTAATAATATTAATGTGTTCTTGTACACGAATATGTGTAAATTTATCACATTAACAATGTTTTATTTCTATAATATGTACTAAATATACACTTATTGGCATACACATAAATTATTAATGTGTTAAATATACACCTATTAGTGTACATGGACACGGTAATATTTTTAATGTGGTTGTTATAAGTAACGAGTAGTGACATAAGATCATTTTAATGTTACTTATCATTATTATTAATAAAATGGTGTTTTTTTAAATTACCAAATATGGTTTTATTATGATATAATCATAATGCAAACAATATTGATATGGTTCACTATATAGTTGATCATATACTATTATTTTTTTTTTCAAGTAAAAACGGATCCTATTATATTAATGCTTCAATATTACACCATGACATGGAGGTGCCAGTTGTTCTGCCTGTGAAGGAAACTGAGACAGTTGGCTTGTCCAAAATAGCATGCAAGTTCAAAACATCGTTTTTCCACCCTGCCCGAAGGAATCCAGGGTGCATGACCAGTTTCAACAGCAGTTTGACAATGCCTATGCTAACGTTAACATGGCTATGAACTAGAAGAGCTATAGCTCTGATAAACATCAAAAAGAGAGAGAGTTTGAAACAATGTTGAACAGGAGAGCCTATTAACCCGTGTCCTCACGGTCGTTCGTCTCCTTGCCACTTTTGACAGGTATGGCATAGAGCTGAGCGCAGGTGGGGCATTGTTGTCGTGGGGTGGCACTAGAATAGGCTGCGTACAACATATATAGGCATTGGTTAACGTGGACATCCCTGAAGATTTGGTCATCCACCATGCCGAGGACCTTAAAAATCAAGTTCAAGTGCTCTGGGTGAAGAAGCGGTGGTAGGGGTGGCGACTTTTGCTCAAAGTCTGTCTCCTGGTGTGCCTGCTACATTCTCCGCGACTTCAATTCATTGTTTCCTTCCGGTAGCTCTTCCTCTACCAGACAGGTGGCGAATTCCTCAGTGGGAGCGTCATTGGGACTATGTGCTTCTCGCGGGCGGGGAGGTGGTGCTTCTACTCCAATACACGCAGGGGGGTTCTAGTTGTCTGGAACTGTAAACATGCGACTTTCAAAGAAGTCGTGGGGGAGTTCCATCGAAGGAATTTCCTCGACATATGTTCTGGGGGGCGTGTCTGCTACTTTGGCCTCCCTGGGTCTCTTTTTCTTTGCAAGAACATGTTATATCCCTAAATTGCACCATCCATGCTTACCTGGCATCAGGCCAACTCATTTCCATTCATCGCCAAAGCCATGCTGAACAGACTCTTCAAAAAACCTCTTAAAACAAGTAACCCGCGCCCTAACCCATCACTGGGCGCATTGGAACGCTTGCTGGCCTTCTACTGCACGCGTTGGAACACGGGCTAGCCCACTGTAGCATGCGTTTACCTAACAAATAAAAAAATCAGGAAAGTTTCCGCCGAGACGAAAAGCTTTGGGTCAGTTAACTGGAACTCCCAGCCATGCATGGCCGAGAGTTCATCTAAAACCCTAGATCCTTCTAGCCTATAAAAGAAGGGGTAGGGGTACTATTCAAAGGAGGAAAATCATAGCAAAGAAACTCTGCCCAATTGCCGAATTCGTTTTGTCCCAACCCTTTAGCCTTTCCTCAAGCTTTAGGAGAATTCAAGCAAAGCAGTTGGAGGACAAAGAAGAGGAGGATCCCAGGATCAAGATCCAGGAATGGTGGTCGGTCTCTATAATCATTGTAAGTTGATTCATCTTGATATTAATAAAAAGATACTTTTCCCGTCCCAAATGCACGAGTCTAATGTGTTTCATTTGATTTATGTTTAATCTCTAATCCTCTAGTAGAACAATAACATGCATGCATAGTTTTGTCTTGATTGCAGGATCGCTTTGTTGAAGGAGCAACAGAAGCAACGGGATAAAACTCAATGGAGGATCTACACCAACCGTCGATAAAAAGGTTAGTTGGTTCTTCCCATGTTTGCACGTGAAAAAGGGTTTTAGGTTTGGGGTAGAAGGTTAAAAGTAATTCTTGAAGGGTCATGATCTGCATGCAAGTTTAAACCCTAGCTTGTTAGTCCGTAGGGTATAATTTCCCAACAACAGAATTGGCGACTCCATTGGGGAGATTTTACTCTTAGGGTTTCCGGATTCAAGAGAGGTTTTTTGGGTAGTTTAAAGAAGTAGAGTTTCAGTTTCTTTGCTTATTTGTTTTCTGTTAGGTCAAAGCTAGCAGGGAACCTGGTTATCAATACCAGGTTTTCCTTGGCTGTTGCTTGACATTCATTCTCGGGACACACAAAGGTGCACGCAGCCTGCAGAAATCCTGCACACGTGTAACCCATGCCCTAACCTTTTACAGGCCGCATTTGAACGCCTGCTGTAGTGGTTTCAGTAGCGTGTAGAGCCCAGGAAGCTTAAGAGGCAGTCTCCTCTTCTCTGTCAAAAGTTTTACCTTCTCAGGGGGCTTTCTAGATCCTGTCTGGGTCTTGATTGGTTTATTGTCTTGCTTTTAGTCTGCCTTATTGTGTTGGTTATTCTTTGCATTTGTTTTCATTTTGCAAAATTTTCCTTTTCTGTTAAAGTAGAAGCATCCAAGCCTTTCAGAGACCCTGGTTGTCAATACTAGAGGCCTCTTTCAGGTCTGGGCTTCCTGTGTTTGATTTTTTCTTTGATTTTATACCTACACGTGGGTTGTTTCAGCTCTGCTCGCGGGTACCCGCGTGCTGTTATAGCTTAGCACGCATTTGAACGCGTGCTATCTCAGTGACAGTCGCGGGCCCGTCTGGTTGTCTTTCAACCTCGGTGGGGCAATCATCCCCTTCTGTGGTGAGAAGTGTTCCTTTCAGGGTTTGGAGTCTAGGGTGCACAGTCAGTAAGTTAGGGCCTCATATCCTTAGCTTGTGTTTGCTTACTTAATGTTTTGATAGGAAAGACAAAAGGAAAAATTTGTTGTTTTATGGTTTTTAGACAAGTGTTAGAATTGGTGCTTTCTGGATTGTTGTTTTGCATCTCTGCTCTGATTCTTTTGCGATCTGCGCTTTAATCCAGAACTTTATTTTGTTTTCTTGGTTTTTTTCTTGTCGTCATTTTTCCTTTATTGCGTCATTTTGCAATTAAATAAAAAAAATACATCTTGTTTCATTTTCTTCTTGGTTTGAAGATTGTGTTATTGCATCAGTAGCTAGGAAGAAGTTTTTTTGCATAAGTTTTTGAAGTGCATTTAGAGTATAAGTAGCTCGCAGATCTGAGCGAAAGTCCTTTATATTTACTGCATGAGATCTTAGTAAATTTGAAAAGAAAAGAAGTCTTTCTTGTTGAAAAGTTGTTGGTTTTGCATTGTTAGTAAAAGTTTTGTTTCCAAGCATTTCTTGTTCATTTTTCTTTGAGTCTTTACACACCATCAGTTTTACCATCATACCTTGTGACTTAAAAAATCCCATTAAAAGCAACGCTAATTAAAATCAAATAGACTTTTGTTTGTAGGGTGCATACACTAGCTCAGGACTAGGGCCTTGGAATAGGTTGGAGATTAAATTCCTCCAAGGCCACTCAAACCAAACATTGGAGTCTGTCAATAGGGAGTGTAGAAGTCCAGTTACAGAAAGTTATCTGGGACCCCTCTCTAACACAGGGGCTAAACACGAGGTCGCGTAAGGAAAGGTAGCGAAGATAACCCCTCCAAAGCCGGACTGAACGTTGTGGATAACACATATCGAGGATTTGTTAAGGGATTCCGTCGTTAGCATTTTCCACGGAGCTTCATGGGTCTTGAATCCGTTTGAGGTCCTCAGTTGTCTTCCGGACCATTTTCTCTCGATACCCTTGACAAGTTTCGGGCTTGATACCCTGCTCATTGTGGTCTACCCGACTATCAACTGTACCCGCCTGGTGACTGTTCACGTGCTGGCAAACTAGTTGCCTATCTTTTCTAGGGACATACACAGGTGACTGTGGGGGTATACCGCGGTACCTAGGATAGACATCAGGCCACATTTTGCAAAGTATACCTGAAGGGTTCTTCCGTATTTGAGTTTCACTTGCACCGGTAAGTTGCTCTAGTATTGGTTGTTGTAACTGTTCTTCCAACTAGTTTAGTGCTTGCTTGATTTATCTTCTAGGGGATTTCTTTTAGCGAGTGTTACTGTTTGTTCATGTAGAATAACTTAGCGTGTCGTGAATCTTCTCACACAGTGGAGGATTCAGAGCTCCACCGGTCACGAAGGCTTCTGGGCCTGCCACCGGTTATACTGGAGCCACCCCCGCCACCATTGAGGCGGAAGCTAGACCATCAAGGGTCTTTTGAATCAACCGGGGCTTTTGAGCCCGAACAACCCCCAGAGGAATCGACCGCCAATTTTGGATTGGTTGAGACCTCAGCCACTGATACTTGGCCAGACATTATTGTGCCAATTCAATTTTACGAATGCCTGTCAGTGCCTAACCCAGTGATGGAACTAAACTCTGTTACTTCAACTGGGAATTCTTCCATTCCCATCACTGTTGCTACCACAGGAGAAGATTCTCCTAACTTGCCTTTGTTGACGGTCTGGGCCACCATGGTCTCGGCCGCAACTACGTCGCACAATGGACTGACCCCATCTATCGTGGCGGCCACACCTCCTTACACACCTAGTGCGACAGGCCCACCGTTTTCATATGGTATGCCTAGTTTGGGTACAAGCCCTGTACTCACTTACTCCACTTTACAGACTTTGGGTCTGGGGGTAGGGAGCTCTAACGCTCCCCTACAAGGTCAACTAGGGGGCATTCCTATCCCTTTCAATGCTTTTCCTTACGCTGGAGGTCAGATCCCTCCTTCGTCCCCTTCGCTTGGTGGTTCGCATCAGCAGTCCGTCGGACAACCTGCACACACAAGTCCATTTGGAGTAGGGAGTCAAGGAACACCTGCACAAACTCAGACGGTAGGTTTGTGACCGTTTGTTTGGAACAGGATGTTTGGTAATAATGCTTTCGCATCCGCTGCTTTCCCAGCTGGGGGCACACCCATTTTTGGACAGTCTACACCGGCACCGGGTACTATTCCTGCACCGGGGGCACACATACCAGGACCTTGGGACTCAAGACAAGGATCCGTTCCTTCCTCTAGAATGCCGATCTGGGGTAATTCTTTCCACAGTCAATGGAACCCCGGACATACTTCTATGCCTCTCCCGTCGGGACCGGCATGGGGTAATCCTTCCCAAAGTCCGTCGAACATGATGAACGCCCAACATCCTATGTCCTTCATGGGGAATCATCCAATGATGTCTCCTGAGATGCAAAACCCTTACACTGGTCAGGGCCATGGTTTCTACCAGAACCCTGGCCAGCAGCCAAACTTTTCATGGCAACCTGGTGCCAGTCAAACTCCAGGACCCCTTTATCCAGGCTATCAGCAGCAACCAAAACTACCATTCTTGGCGACGTTACACTTGCTAGATTTGACATGGTTGTTAAACGATCCCATCTGTCACGATCCACGTTGGCCTCCTATGCCAATGAAGTTTCCTTCGGACATTCCAAAGTTCGAGGCCAAGCCTAACGAAGATCCAGGTGATCACGTGACTACTTTCCATATCTAGTGTTCATCCAACTCACTGAAAGATTACTCCGTCCAGTTGCGATTGTTTCAACGCACTCTTATTGGGAGTGCTGCGAAATGGTACATCGAGTTTGACCGCTCACGATATTCTTCTTTTGGCGAACTGGCGATGGCCTTCCTTAACCATTTCCAGTTACCTGTGAGATATGACGCCGACACAGAGTTGCTAGCCAATTTCGAGCAGACAACAATGGACCATATCTCGGATCATATTCGAGATTGGAGACGCTGAAAGAGTCTTATCAAGGTACCCGTCCCACCAGCATTCTTGCTTGAGTGGTTCCTTAAGTCTTTAGTTCCGCAGTTATCCAAAGACATCGCAACTTCAGGGGTTTTCTCCGAGGAAGATACCATCATGAGGGCTCAACAGTTTGAGCTTATCTATTCTCAGTCTGGTCTATTGTACAACATCCTGCCAGATGCACCTCGATCAATCCTAGATAAAACCAGACAGAGAGCCGGCCCACACGCCGATGGTATCGTTGGTTCGGCACAAACCAAGCCCGCTGAGAAATTGACAAAACAATTGCAACAATTATCTATACAACACTCAGCGGCCAGCCAGACTACTGCTTTGGCTGCTCCTCCTACCCAAACGTCGGAAGTACACTCCGTATAGATGACTAACCCAAAGGCCAACCAGTAGCCTGAAGGGAAGAAAAAAAAACGCAAGATGGGTAAGGGGGATAAAAAAAAAACTGATAATGCTGGCGAGGGCACCACGGAAAAGAGGAAGGCGAGGTATCTGTGCAACTTATGTGCGGAAGACCACTCGACCCATCTATGCCCTCGGCTTGCAGAGGCCCATAAGTTCGTCACACAACAACAACAGGCTGTGTTGACTAATCCCTTTCAGCATGGGCAAAATTTAACTCAAGCCTCTACAAGTGGTGAAGGGGGCAACCAAGAAAACTACCCTCCTCCAAATAATCCTTCTTCCGCGAATGTATATATGGTTAGAAGTGATTCTTTCATAACTACTAGAGAACACGATTATAGAAAACCAAGTGCCTCTGAGAAGGGAAAAGAAGCCGAAATCCCATCTCTTCCTCTACAAATCGAGAAGACGTTGGGTGAAACAATGACACACATTCCAAAGGGTGTGTTTAAGAGGGCTTCTCACAATCCAAACGCAAGGGCCACCCAGAACTACTCTAAGGTGGAAGATTTATCACAAACCCCTTGTGCTATGTCTTCTTTGAAGGTCCTCCAAAGTTGCCCTGCTCAGAGGAAAGACTTGTTGAATGCTTTAGGCTCTACTGAGACCTATAACCTGGGTACCATTATGTTAGATACGTCTGACTTGAAACCTCGTTTGCCTTACCACGTCGCGTTTCAGATAGTAGTGGCTCACCCCACAAAAACTTTTACACGGAACATCTTTTGCACGGTGGTCGATGAGGGTGCTTTGACTTGCGTTATGTCATTAGCATGCTGGAAAACCATTGGTCAGCCCGAGTTGTCTCCATCACCTACTCTCCTTACCGTGTTCGACGATCTTTCTTTCCAACCACATGGCATCATTCCTTCTTTACCTGTGCAGTTAGGGGGAAAGACCATGTGCGTTGAAGTAGAGGTAGTCGATGCCCCCCTCGACTATAACCTCTTGTTATGTCAGAGTTGGACTTATGCTATGCAAGCTGTGGTCGCTACAGTTTTCCAAGTCTTATTATTTCCACATGAAGGCCGGATAGTGACCATTGATCAATTGTCCTTCTCTAGATCAGACCCAGCCTTGGGGGCATCCACGGTTCCCATGATAGATAATCCTCAAACCGGTGTCGTTAATGTAGGAGTTGGTTTGTGCCCATCTTTGATGGGTACTTTCGATTACCCACCTCCTCATGGCGATGTCAAGTTCATATCGAATCACCACAAGGCTAATATTTTTCATGTTTCGTCGTTCCGTACGACTTACTTTGAGGATCCGTGGATTCTTCCTTCCCCATCAGCCATGATGGATGAGACAGGGCACTTCGGCATGTCCATGCCCTTGTTGGCTGCTGAAGTAGCGTACTCTTTAGTCCAGCAAGCTTCAGCTACTCCTGATCCGACTCCCACGCAAGAGTTGGATCCACTGCCAAAGCCTATCTGGGCTCAGGGTTCTCTTGCTACCACCGATTCATTAGACTTAGTCTTGCCTTCTGACGAATTTGTAATCGAAGCAATGACAAGTCCGGACAAACCTTGGGACGATCTTCATCACAGATCATATTTCCTCCCAACGTTACACCGAATTGAGGTAGGAGAATTCACTATCACCATGATGGGAGATCAGCCGTGTCTTATTAACCTCTTAGCTACACAGGAAATTTATGCTGAGGGGAATATGGCGACTATCGCTGAAACTATACCTATCGATATCGCCCGAAACCCCGGTGTCGTGGATAGTGTCTTCGTCGGAGCAGATTTCTCCCCCGAAGAGATTCATATTTACACAGATCTTTTCAAAGAATTCCGTGACGTTTTTTCTTGGTCTTACGAAGCAATACCTGACATCGACCCACAAAGTGTCGATCATGGGCTACCTTTGTTGTTTTTCAAGCTCACTTTGAGACCCAAAAGAAACATCTGGAAAGACTGCATTTATGCTTTTCAATCTCGTCCGGATTAACTGAGAAAAGTAACCATTATGGAGTCTTCTTTAAGCCCTTTTCAGACTCCTTAAAGATGAAAAGATTGTCGAGTGACCTTGTTTCTTCACACTCGTTAAACTGGTCCAGAAGAACGTTCCTTTAACGAGTCTCCTTTTAAGCCCTTTTCAGACCCTCTAAACATGAAAATATTGCCGAGCGATCTTGTGACCTGTCACGCTCGTTAAACTGAAATTTGAAGTCACGTCTGTCCAGCGGTAGTTTACCCCTTTTTCGGTCCGGACGGTCAACTGTACGAACAAAGGAATACTCTATCGAATTCCAATTATTTAGAAGAGTATCCTCAGGTATAATTTTATTCCTTTTTCGGGCCTGAGGGACTAAATTTACGAAAAAGAAACCCCGCCGGAGTCCATAGTTAAGCTCTTTTCAGACTCCCTAAAATTGAAAAGATTGCTGAGTGACCTTATTCTTTCACACTCGTTAAAACGGTCCAGAAGAACATTCCTGACAGAGTCCATAGTTAAGATTTTTTCAGACTCCTTAAAAGTGAAAAAATAGCCGAGTGATCTTGTCCTTTTCACACTCGTTAAAATGGTTTTGAATCGACGTCTAGTCGGTGCTAGTTTACCCCTTTTTCGAATCGACTAGACTATTGTCGAAAAATGTACCCCAATGGAGTTTCCTTTTATGTTTTTTCAGACTCTCTAAATATGAAAAACACCGAGCTTACCTTCTCTAGGCTCGTTAAACTTACATCAAAGGATGTTACCATTGTGTGTTCTATCAACCGCATTTGCATCCTTTACCCATCAGCCTAGTAACAGTTTGCCTTTGCATCTTAACACTTTTGGCCCCTGGAGGATTTTTCCCGAGTATCATTTTCTTAGAACATCAGTCTTGTCCTTGTGCCTTGAGCTTGTATGTTTGCTGTACTCGTTCCTCCATTGTAACGTAATATTCCTTTATTCTTTTTCACAATCATCAAAAAGAAAAAGAAAAATCAAATATATCCCAAAAAGAGGATGAGAAAAGTATTTTCTTTATTGGCAGCATTCTGAGTCGCCCTTGGATAAAGCAAATCTGTCCGTTGGATTCATCAGACTATGGGATGTAGTACGACCTTAGGAATCTTTTCTCGTTATAGAGTTTTGTCCTCCACCGTTTGGTTACTCTTCCAAACATATGGAGAGTTTGCGTGGCCTCCTGCTTCGTAGACTTATGATTAACAGATATGCCTCCTGAGTCTTATCACTTGTCGTGCTATTGTCCAAGGGAAGTTTGTTACTAAACCTAAGTCGGCCCCTATGCAATATGTCTCTTGTCCACATACCCGACCATCCTGAACGTACAATCAAGTCTTTGTTCGAAATCATTGAAGCCTTCAGTCCGATTATCAAGATTATCAAGTCCACAACCGACGAGCCGTCGAAGACCTATGGGTAGTGCAGTCGTACACTCACATTACACTCCTACCCGAGTTTAGAAGATTTTGAAGTTGTTGCTCGAGCTCTGAAGTATAGCCATCAGGCCGAATCATCTTCTGAGCGATGGATACTTTCTATGTATATCTTTCTTATTTCGAGATGTAGCTCCGCTGTGTATTGTTCACGACTACTCTTTATAGTTATTTGACATGGATCTATAGTGTATTTGATTGGTAGCCATGGATCTTATTTATCCCGAGCATGGGTATGCCCGCCTCGGTGAGACATTTGACATTTTTTGCAGACGACACCTCCTGATTCCTTCTTCCTGGGCTCACTCATTCAACATATCAGTACAGATTGGTAAAGAATTGGTAATGTATTTCGGCCATCAGATGATCTTCTGACCTCACACATTAGGGGGCATCTGTTATAACCCTAAATTGCACCATCCATGCATACCTGGCATCAGGCCAACTCATTTCCATTCATCGCCAAAGCCATGCTGAACAAACTCTTCAAAAAACCTCTTAAAACAAGTAACCCACGCCCTAACCCATCATTGGGTGCGTTGGAACGCTTGCTGGCCTTCTACTGCATGCGTTGGAACGCAGGCTTGCCCACTGTAGCATGCGTTTACCTAACAAAGCAAAAAATCAGGAAATTTTCCGCCAGGACGAAAAGCTTTGAATTAGTTAACTGGAACTCCCAGCCATGCATGGCCGAGAGTTCATCTAAAACCCTAGCTCCTTCTAGCCTATAAAAGAAGGGGTAGGGGTACTATTCAAAGGAGGAAAATCATAGCAAAGAAACTCTGCCCAATTGCCGAATCCGTTTTGTCCCAACCCTTTAGCCTTTCCTCAAGCTTTAGGAGAATTCAAGCAAAGCAATTGGAGGACAAAGAAGAGGAGGAGCCCAGGATCAGGATCAAGGAACGGTGGCTAGTCTCTATAATCATTGTAATTTGATTCATCTTGAGATTAATAAAAAGATACTCTTCTCGTCCCAAATGCACGAGTCTAATGTCTTTCATTTGATTTATGTTTAATCTCTAATCCTCTAGTAGAACAATAGCATGCATGCATAGTTTTGTCTTGATTGTAGGATCGCTTTGTGGAAGGAGCAGCAGAAGCAACAGAATAAAACTCAACGGAGGATCTACACCAACCGTCGATAAAAAGGTTAGTTGGTTCTTCCCATGTTTGCACGTGAAAAAGGGTTTTAGGTTTGGGGTAGAAGGTTAAAAGTAATTCTTGAAGGGTCATGATCTGCATGCAAGTTTAAACCCTAGCTTNGCACGTGAAAAAGGGTTTTAGGTTTGGGGTAGAAGGTTAAAAGTAATTCTTGAAGGGTCATGATCTGCATGCAAGTTTAAACCCTAGCTTGTTAGTCCGTAGGGTATAATTTCCCAACAACAGAACCAGAGCTCGCTCTAATCGTTTATGCCTTTTCCATCGAGAGTCGGCCGCGTACCACCCTGCTCCTCTGCGGGGTCTTCCTCTAGCTCGTGGTATGATGAGAATGAAGATGAAATCCAGAACTTCCCCTGCACGTCTATTCTTGCTCGGCTCTATGAGCTGCGAATGCATCCCAAGGTTGCCGAGAAGGTTGATAAGGGCGAAAATGGTGGCTGTAGCCATTAAGGCCATGGGCTTAATGCTCTGGCTGGCCGGCCTATTCGCACGAGTGAGAGGCCTCGTCAAAAGGTGGAGGCCGACTGAAGTGATGCCCCTCATAACTAGAGGGGATATGAGGGTGGTTGGCCACCATTAATGGCCCCTTCTAGCGCTTCTCCACGTGCCCACCCTGCTCCACGTGGCACCCCATCCGGGGGGATCATATACTATTATTATATTCTACTAAGAAAATAAATAAATGTAATATAATACAATGAAATATATATTTGATTGTCCGCAGGGGTGTAGATCGATTGGCAAGTGCCATGTAAATGAAAGGAAATATGTAAAGGAGGTCTCAAGTTCAATTCTCACCCCGATTTACTTGTTCTCCATGCTTGCGGGCTGTGTGGTGCAATAAATAAATAAATAAATATCTGATTATCTATGAATTTTTATAATATATCAAAGAGCATTTTTAAATAATAGAATAATTTTTACACAATTATTTTAATATCATTAAAATGAAAATGTTGATATTATTATGCTTAATCATGGTTGATTATGTTTAATCATGTTGACTTTGATTGAGCATGGTTGATTGTAGTGACATTTGTTAACTATTTACTTTTATTGAGTATGTTTGACTATAGTTGACCTTAGTTAGCCATGGTTGATTATAGTTGACCATTGTTGGTTGTGGTTGATCATGGTTGGATATGGATAGTTAACCATATTTGACTATGTTGAACTATGGTTGACAATTTTTTACCATGTTTGAGCATGGATGACTACAGTTGGATATTGTTGACCATGGTTACCATGGTTAACCATGATTAAAGATGTGTGAGTATGTTTGACCATTTTCACCGTGGTTTACTATGGTTGACCATGTTTGATTATGGTTGACAATGCTAATATTTGTTTAACCATGGTTGGGTATGGTTGAACATGCTTGAGCATGATTAACAATGGTTGGATATGGTTCATAATGTTTTACTATTGTTAATGATGGTTTGACCATGGTTGATTATGTTTGACTATCAGTAACCATATTTTGTTATGGTTGAATATGGTTGAAGAAGAATGATTATGGTTAACTATGATGGACCATTTTTTATAATGGTTTACCATGTTTCACTATGGTCAACAATGGTTGACTTTAGTGGAGCATTTTTATTATAATTGATTTTGGTTGATCATTGCTAACTTTGATTGACCATGTTTGAATTGACTAAGTATATTTGGCCTTATCTGACTATGGTTGAGCATGTTTGAAGGCCATCCTTAACTCGATTTACCTTCATTGACTAAGTTTAAATATAGTTGAATTTGGCTGACTATGCTTAACTATGGTTGAACTTGGTTGACTATAATTGACATGTTTTACTGTGGTTGACTATGGTTTACCGTGTTTTGGTAAGATTGTCTTTGGTTGACCTTGGTTAACAATGGTTGATTATGGTTGACTTTTCTTAGCCATGTTTTCTTCTAGTTGACAATGGTTTATTATGTTTGACTATTTTTTACCATGGTTGACTATGATCGGACATGATTGACCATAGTTAACCATGTTTGACTATTATCAACAATGTTTAACCATGGTAAAAATGTTTGGCTGTGGTTAACCATGGTTGACTATGGTTGACCATGGTTTAATATGGTTGAGCATGTTTGACTATGGTTAATAATGGTTGGCTATGTTAGACCATGTTTAACCATGGTTGACTATGGTAGACCATTTTTGACCATGGTTGATTATGTTTGACTAATAAGAGTTAACATAAAACACTATTAAACTTGTTAACAAATAAATTTATATTATTATTATTTTTTATATAATTATTATATGAAATATAAATTATAATAAAAATTATTAAATATCAATAATAGAATATTATAAAGAAAAATATTATAATATTATAATATTTTTATTTTTAATCATCAATTTATTTATTTAATTGTTAAGGTTTATTAATGTAGTTAAGAAAATATCAATAGTTAATTAGTGTCTCACTAAGATTGACTATGGTGAATTATGGTTGACCATATTCTACCATTATTGAACATTATGAAGTATAGTTGGACATGGTTGGATATAGTTGACCATGTTTGACTATGATTTACATTGGTTAACTATGGCTCCCTTTGGTTATTGATGATTATATTGGATTGTGATAGACACCTTTGTTGATTTATGGTTACATAGTATTAATAAAAATATTTGAATTAATGATTAACTTGTGTTTATTATTGTATTTTTTAACATATTACTATTGTAACATCCCGCTCTTGCACACACTGAGCGAACTTATTCTTTGAGGACACTTGCTCGCAAGTGATCCAAATTATTATATTATTAAACATTTGATTTGGATTATGAGGCGTTATGGGTTGATGACATGTTGTTTTGCTACCTTGACATAGACAGGTGTTATTGATTCGGTTTTATTGAGTGTGTAGGATTTTGGACCTTGAGGATGCAGAGGCATCAATGGAACCCCTTGAAATCTCGATGGAGTCGGGCAGTGAACTATTGGGGTTTGATTGTTTTATATGTGATATTAGTGCATTTGATTAGATGATATGATTATGAATATATTTATGACCTGATTCGTTGATGATGCAGGCTGACGATAGCTTTTTGACCAGACTCACATGTGGAGTAGAGGGGTCACGTAGGACTACCAAATATGTTGAGGGAGAGGTGTGGACAACAACCCTACCGCAGCCTACTAGCACTCCTGTCGTGGCTCGAACTGTAGGTTAACGATTACCTAGTTCGAGAGGACCCATGATGTCATGAGGGAAGACTGCAATAGTCACTCACAATGATTCTAAGGGGCGCGCAATAAGGCAGGGGCCATATTCCTTAGAGGCCCTTAGTTTTCCACAAGATCACCTAGCGGAGTATTGACTCCAGGGGTTTTTGATGTTTACCAAGTCAGTCAAGAGGTGGGTGGCACCCTTGGAGCACATTGTGCGTCCTGAAGAGCACGTCGTGCAAGAAAAATGGAAGAGGCGAGTGGCACCCTTGGAGCACATAGTGCGTCCTGAAGGGCACATCATGCAAGAGAAGCAGAAGGAGGTGAGTGGCACCCTTGGAGCCTCTAGTGTGTCCTGAAGGGAACATCGCCTTGTTATTTAATAATTGAATAAACCTAGATTGCTTTATGACGAATAACGTGTTAAGGAAGATTTAAAACTTTTCCTTTAATAAAATGTCGCCCAACCTAGGAAAATAAATTCTAAGTCTAATTTATACTAGTGGTAAAATTTTATCTATTTATTTAATAATAATAATAATAATATATAATAATATATAATAATGTATAATAATATATAATAATGTCCCCGAGGTGTAGGACAGTCGGTGATGGAGTGTGTTGTTAAGCCACTCCGTGATGTTAAAGTCATCGGTTTGAAACTTGCGGGGACAAAATATCCAACCATGTTAAGGGTTGGTGTGGCTCAGGCCAGGTGTGATCCCCGGGTGCGATCCCCGGGTGCGATCCCCGGGTGATTGTAGGATATAACTAGGGATTTTCCATGAGGTTCATCTCTTCCTTGCATCTATGGAAGATCATGTGCAAGGAATGTAATATTTACGCAATCCTTGCATTAAACAAGAAGGGAGTAGTGAAAGGTCTAGAACACCTTCTTGTGGTGAGAGAGTTTGCGGACGTCTTCCCAGAGGAGTTACCTGGGAAGCCCCCGAAGAGGGAATTGGATTTTACTATAGACCTAAAACCGGGGACTGATCTGATAGGTAGAACTCCTTATCGGATGTCGGCTCTGGAGTTACAGGTGTTGAGAATGCAACTGAAAGAATTGATGGACCTAGGGCTGATATGTCGAAGTGTTTCATCGTGCGGTGCACCTGCTATTTTTATATGAAATAAGGATGGGTCATGTAGGCTCTGCATTGATTACCTTTAATTGAACAAGGCAACGATCAAGAATCAATATCTGTTGCTGAGGATAGATGATCTGTTTGATCAGATGAAGGGTGCAATGGTGTTCTCAAAGATCGATTGTGATCAGGGTATCACTAGTTATGGATCAAGGAGGATGACATCGCTAAGACTGCCTTTAAGACGAGGTTTGGAAATTACGAGTTTACTATTTTACCGTTTGAGCAGACAAACACCCCAGGGGTATTTATGAGTTTGATGAACAGAGTGTTCTGCGAGTACTTGGACAAGCTCATCCAAGTATTGATCGACAATATTTTGATTTACTCTTGGATGACAGAGGAGAATGACGAGCACTTGCGCTTGGTACTACAGTGTCTGAGAGAGAACAAATTGTATGGGAAGTTGTCCAAATGCTTATTTTATCAATCAGAGATTCCCTACTTAGGGCATGTCATCTCCGACGAAGGTATCATCATGGATCCAGTAAAGGTCGAGGCTATTATGGAATGGGCTACGCCGACAAATGTCTTAGAAGTGCTCAACTTCATGGGTTTAGTAGGATACTATCGACGGTTCGTCGAGGGATTTTCAAAGATAGAAAATCCAATCACAATATTGCAGAAGAAGAGAAAGAATTTGTTGGACTGAGAATGCACAGAAGGATTTCAGAAGATCAAGGAGCTGTTGACAGTGGCACCGATACTAAAGGTCCTTGGCATGGATGCAGACTTCTTGGTATGCACTGACGCATCCAAGGAAGGCTTAGGTGGAGTCTTAATGCAAGATGGTTGAGTGATCACTTATATCTTGAGGAAGCTTAGAAGGCATGAGGAAAACTATGCGACACATGATTTGGAGTTGTTAGCCATTGTATATGCCTTGAAGATTTGGAGACACTACATTGTTGGATGAAAATTTGAACTAAGGACAGACCATTGTGGACTACAACACATATTTACGCAAAGCAACTTGAACGCGCGACAATGGTGTTGGTCGAAATTGCTTAGTGAGTACGACTTCAAGATTACTTACCTAAAAGGAACAGTGAACTGAGTGGTAGATGCATTGAGTTGGAGACCATGCATATTTTTGGTTTTACCTCTTCAGACGAATATACATGAAAATATTCTAACTTTATAGTGCGACAATGACCGGTACAAAGAGGTCAAGGATTTTATCGGACAAAACACAATGATGATACCAAGATTTGGAGGATTTACGTTTGACAATGATGGATTATTGAGGTTTAAAAAAATTGGATTTATGTACCATTGAATCATGAGTTGAGGATCCTGATCCTAAATGAGTCTCATAGAGTTGTATACATTGCTCACCTGGGAGTCATGAATATGAGGGTAGACTTTAAACCCTTATTCTTCTGGAAAGGAATGAAGGCAGACATAGTCAACTATTTGGCCCGATGTCTAGAATGTCAGTAGGTAAAGGCTGAACATAGACATCCAATAGGTTTGCTACAACCACACGCTATTCCAGAATCAAAATGGGAGGTTATTTCGATGGATTTTATTGTTGAGTTTCCACTGACGGTAAGGAGACATGTCTCGATTTTTGTAGTAGTTGACACTCTGACAAAGAGTGCTCATTTTATTCCTGTGCATATGACGCATCAAGCACCTGACATAGCTATAGTTTTCATCAGTGATATTGTGAGGCTGCATGACATGCTTAAGAGGATTATATTCGATCGTGAATCGGTGTATACTGGACGATTTTGGACTAGTTCCCAAGAGGCCTTGGGAACCCAACTTAACTTTAGTACTGCGTATCAGCCGAAGACTGAAGGGAAAACTGAACAAATGAACAAGACCTTGGAGGACATGTTGCACATGTACGTGATGGACCAACAAAATCTTGCAAAAGAATTCTTGCCACTGGTGGAATTCGCTTATAACAACAGTTACGAAAGCACCATTAAGATGGTTCCCTTCGAGTTTCTTTATGGGTGTTCGTGTCAAATGCCTATGAGTTGGGATCAACTTGAGGATAGGGTCCTGGTGGGATTGGAAGGGATCCAAGAATTAGAAGATTAAGTGCAAAATATAAGACAAAGGATCAAGGAAGCACAAGATCCACAAAAGAGTTATGTCGATGTGCGTTGTGTCAACTGTAGTTACGATGTGGCGATTGAGTATTTTTGTGGTGGAAACTGCATAAGAGTTCGATCAAGTTCAACAAAAGGGGTTAAACTATATCCTAGGTTCATGGGATCCTACGAGATTGTGGAAAGGAGAGGCTTGTGGCCTAATGACTAGCCTTGCTTGATTCTCGAGGCATATGCACGATGTCTTTCACATCTCCATTGAGACGTTATTATTATTTATCCTACACATGACTTGAGCACCTTGCGGGTGTCGGATGAGAGTCCACTCACGACTGATCTGATCCACCTCCTGCATCATTGCATTCGAAAACTATGGTGTTGAACAGTAGATTAGGTCAAGGTCCATTGGAACAACTATATTCTGCACTCGATGACCTGGGAGGATGCATATGATATGTGCCAACAATTTCTAGTTTCCATTTTTGTTTGATAAATAGACTTATGGTATTGTGATACACATTATTTCGGCACTTATACTGTGAAACTTTGGGACGAAGTTTATACCAAAAGGGGGTGTATGTAACAACCCTCTCTTGCACATACTGAGTGAACTTATTCTTTGAGGACACTTGCTTGCAAGTGATCTCGATTATTATACTATTAAATATTTGTTTTGGATTATGAGGCGCTATGGGTTGATGACATGTTGTTTTGTTTCCTTGACAAAGACAGGTGCTATTGACTTGGTTTTACTGAGTGTGCAGGATTTTGGACCTTGAGGATGCATAGGCATCGATGGAACCCCTTGGACTCCGGATCGAGTCGGGGAGTGAACTATTGGGGTTTGATTGTTTTATATGTGATATTAGTGCATCTGATTAGATGATATGATTATTGATATATTTTTGACATGATTCGTTGATGATGCAAGCTGACGATAGTTTTCCGACCAGACTCACATGTGGAGTAGAGGGGTCACACAGGACTACTAGAGATGTTGACGGAGAGGTGTGGACAACAGCCCTGCCACAACCTACTATCACTCTCATCATGGCTCGAACTGTAGGATAACGATTACGTAGTTTGAGAGGACCCAAGATGCTATGAGGGAAAACTGCGACAGTCGCTCATAATGATTCTAAGGGGCGCGCAATAAAGCAAGGGACTTATTCCTTAGAGGCCCTTAGTCTCCCACAAGATCACCTGGCGGAGTATTGACTCCAGGGGTTTTTGATGTCTACCAAGTCAGTCAAGAGGCAAGTGGCACCCTTGGAGCACGTGGTGCATCCTGAAGGGCATGTTGCGTAAGAAAAATGGAAGAGACGAGTGGCACCCTTAGAGAACGTAGTGCATCCTGAAGGGCACATTGTGTAAGAGAAAGAGAAGGAGGCGAGTGACACCCTTGGAGCACCTAGTGCATCCTGAAGGGAACATTGTGTTGTTATTTAATAATTGGATAAACCTAGATGGCTTTAGGAAGAATAACGTGTTAAGAAAGATTTGAAGCTCTTCCCCTAATAAAATGTCACCCAACATAGGAAAATAAAGTCTAGGTCTAAATTATACTCGTGGTAAAATGTTATCTATTTATTTAAAATAAAATAAAATAAAACTATATATATAT